>NKCI01000189.1:0-78565 GCA_003946985.1 Fusarium duplospermum | reverse complement strand
AGCTTTTAAGTAAAGAGGTTAGGATTTTAACCTCTTTAGTTAATTAAGAGATAGCTTATTTAGTATAAATAAGCTTATTATAAAAACTATTAATAATAATATAAATAAACCTTATTACTATAAGTATATTAAGAACTTAGGCTTTAAGTATAAAGCTTTTATTATTAAGATTATTAAGGTTTAATTAAGATATTTTAATCCTTATCTTAGGTGCTATAAAGTAAAAAAAAAAATAAATAAATAATTTATATCTTATTGCTTAGATTATACCTCGTACTTCTTACTAATATAAACCTAGCATAACTGGTTTATCCCTTGGGAAACGTACTGACCGTCACAGTAGTCCGTTGTCGAAGGCCAGCGAAGCCATTGTCAATGCCTGAGGTTCATATCTAGCTTGCAATAACCACTTGTGGCGGCCTTGAACAGCAGCTTGCAACAGCCTCTTGCTGACATTGCAAAACAGGACATTGGGGACCCTGACAGACATGGGGGTGGGTATAGATTGGGATCACATGTACGTCAAGCGGCCGCCGCATCAGATCGCGGCTGCGATGCCATGCAAACTGACTGTTCATGATTGTTGTCTTAGATTTTGTGACGTGTCAAGTTGATTGTCCCGAAGCGAGCTAAGCGAGCAGTTGTGTTACGACTGTTATTCCCGCTCATAAGCCCACCCCCCACCACTTCTGAGAGCCTTGTTATGTGGAAACCAGAGGGAAGAGGTAGTTAATTCTGATTGGTCTTAGCAGCTTGTTTGGCGGAACTCGGAGGAGGAGATGGGGGCAACCTACGAGACTTCTCAGGTGCGCAGGCTCAGTCAGTTACAGGACCCGTGTCACTGGCCGTCATGCATACAGGACGGCACCACCACACCCTAGGGATAAGGGATGCAAGACTACTGAACGTCTCGGGAATTCGGGTTGATGGAGGTTATGAAGAGGGGGCAATCTCACGGGAAGGATGGGAATTAAACACGCAAAAAGGCAGGCTGTTTGCGGACGGACATGCCCCATCCTTCTCACGTCATGTCGTTCCGTTCCACGGTTCTGTCGCGGAGCGGCAATTGTATCTGGGTCCGGCGGCCCCAGAACCAACTATTCCGTTCCAGGGTTCTCTTGTACATCATTCCGGCCGCTTTTCTGGCCCTATCGGTACTTGATGAGCCTGCTTCAATTTATGGAGATTTCAAGCCCTGGACTCTCGAGCGGGATACCGCTGGTTTCTGGCATAGCGAGCTCCATGTAAACGAGGCCCTTTGAACCCGTCGATTAAGATGTTTGACATGATCGCAAAACGTGATTGATGAAGAGCTTCCATATACGGACGGCGCACTATGTCAAGTCAAGAATGAAACTCATCTTTCACTCTGCACTAAGCGGAATGCAAGAAGCGTCCTTGCATCAACTTTCCTCAAGACAGTAGCAGTGAAAGCTGAGCAAGGAACTTTGTTGTCAACGTGATCTGCGAATCATCTGGACATACAGAAGAAAAAAGTGCGGATCAACTTGCACACAACCTGGTATGCACCCTCCTCGTCCCGAAAGATGCCGTTTGTTCTACTCATCTTAGCTTGAGAAAGTTCAGCAGGACTCACAGGGTAGGTTTCATTAGCTTCCCTCCATCACCCAACTGTCCCCCCTGGATTTCACAGAGCGCACGGCGCGGCCTGCGCAAGTCTCCCCCCACGATGCATATGCATACCCCACCAGACTGAGTGACTGAACGGAAATGCCTCCCTTCTCATCCTCCCAAGTTCGGTCCAGTAGGGTTTGCTTAGTGAATCCCTGGTTGCTTGCTGCAGGGTGTCGCTCGGTCTGCCACAGCAGCTGAGCAAGCATCCATGTATCCTGTCTTGCCGTGAGTATTGCGCGTTAGACATGCTGCTCACTTCTGGATTTCCGGCATTACTTGGGCTCACTTCACTGGCTTGCTCATGGACAGACATTTCTCCCTCCTCGACTGTGTCTTGATCCGCACCTCCAAAAGCAATAGAAGGGGACGAGCTAGAGTGTCCCAACCTACCCCCAGGACCTGTCCTCAAGCCACAATCCGCGAAGACCCCATGCCTCGTTTTGGTTGGAGGCCCCTGGTTGCTTCCGCAACAAAGGTTAGATCAGAGATTCTTTCCATCCCTCGTTATAACTATTGGCCTGCCCGCCCGCACTCTTCACGTCCACGTCAGAGATAACTTTCCCTCAGCCTCTCGGAAACTGAATCTTTGTGGTTCCAAGACTTCTGGCGTACGCCATAATCTTCCGCTGAGACAGTAACTTTGGTCTGTGAATCTCAGCCACCCCAGCGACACTCAAGGTGCAGCCATTGCTCCATCACAAGACTTATCCACCTCCACATTTTACGCCGCGACCTGTTCGTTCGTCTCTCTGTCCAACACGTCTGGCTCGATGCCATTCAATCTCAATCATCCATCAGCAGCTTGCGCCTCGACACAGCATGGTCAATGGTAACTGGCGACTGCAAGTTTACGGCCCTCCGCCGCCTGCAGCATCGACTCGCTGCTATCCCACCAAGCTGCGATGGGCGCCTCCCAACGCTATCAGCGAATATCCAACCCCTGGCAGGACGCAATTTCTAGGTAGCCCTCAGCGCCAACAGCAGCACCTCCCTTCTCCACCCCCAACCCTACGCTGGCCGACCCATCCTCCTCGCCACCAGGATCTACGAAGAACTCATTGCGATGATGGCCGCACTATCTACAAGCAAGAGCCTTACTCCCAGCATCCCCATTGCACTTATCCCTTCTACCGACTGCCTTTTGGACTCCCACCGTCAAGTAGTCGCCAGAACTACAGTAACGTCACTGGCGGCCTTTACGAGATTCCCCAGGTAACACCTGGCAACACTACTCGGGCGAGAAAAGGGGGGGCCCGGAAGCGTGCTTCAATTGCATGCCAAGCTTGTCGCAAGAGAAAGGTCTGCGTGGGAAACCTACATGGCGATACGGGTGACTAATTACCTATCTGTAGATCCGATGCGGTGGTTATGGGAGCGATCCTGGTGGTAAGTGCTGGAGCTGCGCCAGATTGAACCGAGAATGCAGTTTTCAGCCGATTTCTTCGTCAACTTCCCGGGCGCCAGATACTGCCCCATGCCGTCAGACTCAGCGATCCCCTCCCTCGACTTGCAAGCGCCCCAAACCCCAACCCTTAATAAAGCACTGTGTATCTATTCGGCTCCGGAAGGAAATGTCCTGTTCCTACGATGGTCCAAGGACGGATGGTACAAGCCAATCCACTGAACAACAGCGCTACATGACTTCGGGGGAGCTGCAGAGTAATCATAGGTTACCTCGGCAACGAAGCGCATTAGAGGATCATCTAGAGGGATCTCCCGCACGTCATATTACCTTCAGTGGCGCGTCAAATCCTGGGAGAGAGAGTATGGTTCAACAGAGTCGGAATCGGTTCATTATGAGTGTTAAAAACTTGATAGAGTAGGATAGTATTAGGAACATAATTACGTTGAGGATATGATCTAGAGTTTTCCGTCGGTTGACGAACAGACCTCTTACGCTTCGTCGTGATCGACTTTTCGTGGTACACGGCAAAGTTCCCGTGGAGGGTCTCGCTGCGAGTAGGTGATGTAGGACCGTGCTTGGGAACGACACCTCCGGTGAGCAGACACTCGTCATCCTAAGATGAATCCCAAGTTTCAATTTTGCCTTTAGATACGGAACTCCCCTTTCACTAAATCAGATATCTTTCTACTTTTCATTTTCCATCCTTTTTATGCCCTGTCGTTCGATTCAATAGAAAGCCCATCCGTCATGGTAAACTCGGTATCCTTCAGGATGCCCTTTTCGCTGTCTCCATCACCATGCCTACTTTGACGTTTCTTGTCCCCGGCCTCACACTCCACCCGGACTTGTATTCCGGGCTGCAGTATCTTTAATTCAACGCTTTCTGCATGTTGGCTTGTACGGAAACTGGGCTCACTTTTCCGTTGGCACCCGTCGGCATCCCACTGACGGTAACTACCCTTGACGGCGTGGATGCGGCGGCGGAACCGAGAAAGGTTAAACAGTGGCCGCAGGGCTGGTATTGAACCCGCAATGATGCCAATCCCTTCTTCTAGCAAAGCCCAGAATCCGATTGACGCTGTGCTCAACAGGAACTCGCCGGGTTTTTCATGTAGCGAGACATGACAAAGCCGAACAATTGTGGCGGAGCTTGCACTAAACGCAATGTCAGAGGTAATTTCTTAACACAGCTTCTTTGACTTACAGGGCACCGAGGCTAAGCACCGCAATAACAGACAGCTTTACTGAGAATTTCATCTGGATATTCCAGAGCAGAATCACAGGGAGAATACCCAGTGTCCAGTCTGTCAAAATGGCGGTAACCGAGATATAAAAGCCGATCCTTCTGTTGAGCTGTACGTTGCAGGAGCCTGTGGTCGTCTCGCCCCAAAGAGTTGTAATAGGTTGGCAAATTGTGGCAGTGGCCGCGATATATGTGATGGCAGATGCGATCGACAACACGATGACAGCCCAAACAGTCCAGACAATTCCCCGCCGATACTTTTCTACCCGTAGAAGGGTGACGCAGATACTTATCTTGACCGGAGCTAAAGAACAAGGGTAGAATAATTGCGCGATGAACCACAGCTGTTTGGAGAATGGTTAGCTTGCTGGTACGTTCGCTTTTTCGCCCGAGTTGGTGAGTCACCTTTGTCCCCTGCATGATATCGCTGGGGGTTAGGTCCTTTGCATGTTGCCCGGAGCCGTGGTAGCAACATGCCAGGAGCAAACCACATATCACAGTAAAGAGTACCTGTCGCCCTCACATTGCATCAGTAGTCTGTTCCTCAACAGTCGATGGTGATGGAGCTGGACGTACCACACCAAGGCACATGAGCCAATCGTCCAAACCGATGCTCTTGATCCACCTCCGAACCACCATGCGTGCGATAAGGATTGGCCATGAGAGTACCAAAAGCACAATTATTAGATAGAATAGTGGCACACCCTTACCTGCCACCTGGGACATGTTGGCGAGTTGCCGCAGGAGAGTAATGAACAATTCGGCTCGGGAGGTGGTAGAGGCTTGGGTCGATGCTGATGACAGATTTGCATATAGGAAATACAATCAGTTAGGATACGATGGATTTGAGAAGCAGACCAAATTTGAGAGCTGATGCATTTATATGATGCATCTGACGTTATGGAAAGCTTTGAGAGCGAAATCCATAGCGGGCTCGCCTAAACCAGCACGTCTCGACCAACCCCCTCCAGGTTCTGTAACGTAACGACAAGGACAAACGCCTCAACGCCAGTAGTGAAACTCGAGAAGCAAAAAAACCATCACAAATATCCAAACTCGGTGCAGTAATATCGCCCTCCCCTTGTCGAATTGAAGCGACAAATGTCTGGGGAACGGAATTGACTTTCCAAACTGGCACTTCTGAAGAACTCTGCTCCCCAATCCACCGGGGATTACCAGTAAGTGCTTACCAATGCTAGAGGACTATCCGATAGCTTAGAGAGTCTCAATGAAATATGTTAGCATGCTACGATTTCCTTTCGGCCCTTTGAGCTCAAAGAGTGCTGCTTAGCTCAGTTGTGAGTCGAGCCATGCATGGTGGTGTGTGCCGGTTTCTCCGAGGGTCCACTTCATCAACATTGGAAGCGGCCTCAAGTTCCGTAGGATCCCATCTCGACTCATTTGAAGTTGTTAATTGTATACGGAGATATTGGTACATCGTTGCTGAAATAGCCATTCTGGACAAGGAGCTGAGCAGGCTCGCGGACACTATTGTCATCGTACCGGTGTGTACGAACAAGCACTTGTGTTTCTAGTCAACGCATCATTGGATTGATCTTATGAAGGGGGCTGATCTGGAATTGGGGAAGGGCCTGTACCGGCATCCAACTTTACTGCTAAGCCTTGTAATGGCACTGCTAATGTCATCCCACTCCCAGCCTTGTGAACTAAAGGCAAGCAACTCAAGGACATCCATAAACGTCTACTCCATCTGACCGAGTAAATTTAGAGTTAAACAGCCTACTCAGGGTTCGGCCTTTTCGTGTCAACGCCCCCGTTGATCTGCTGCTTTGGTGAATTGGTCTTGACATTTCAGCTCAACAGGGATGCGGTGCGGTGTCGCCTAAGACAACTAACTACCCTTCAGATGACAGGGCAAGCCTCAGCTGAATTCCTTTCGTGTCGGCGGTGGCGCTCACGAACGTGGTACGCTGCGGGCTCGTCTCCAGGCCTTTTGGGTTCGTTTCAATAAACAAAAGAACTTACGACCGACCCATGTTCGGTAATTCATCAACACAACCGACGAAATAGGTATGGCATGGACCTGGTAGCAACTTTCCACCTTCCCAAGTGAGTCCAGTGTCGACATGGCTGCATTCAGCCCTTAGCCCTGCTGCGCCCAGAGGTACATCCTGTGACCCGGCTGGGTGCGGGAGGATGAACAGGCATGTTCCACGTACGAATGTCCCCTCTTACGTGGCAGTAGTACAGAGCACTGAGTTATCGTGACTCGTGTAGTCAGATGCTCTTCTCCAGGTCTATCTGTATTATATTTATCATCTCGTGAAAGGGAATTCCGGGTCGAGCACCTGAGGCCGGATGCTTTGTTGTTTTCTGGCTTGTCTCACATTCTCAACTCGAACAACGAGGAATTGGCTTGTCCGTGATATGGGAGTCTTGCTTCTCTGCTTGAAATCAAAACATGTCCTCTCCTTTTCCAGTACGTATACTCAATGCCGGGTATCGCGATCTTGTTACACACTCAGTACGTCTCTAGCCGTGGCCTGACCCCACCCAGGTGCAAGATTTCAGACCCCGTTCAGCCTTCATTCGTCAATGTACAGGCAATATTCCGTCCCTCGATGTCATCTCTGATATGAGCTATGGTGAAGTTGGCTGGTATGCGACCTCCCTGTGGTTGGATACAACATCCCGCGACAGTCCTGGCGACAATGTTGAGTATCCATCACAAAGCCTTTCTACTGTGTCTTGAAGAATTCAGCTGATAGAAGCGACTCGAGCAGGCCCCCGCACCTTTCATGTCGTACCGGATTCGGCCTCCAACACGAAAACTTCAAGTTTCAATCCAGTGCACCAGTTTATGGCGAGGCCCTGAAGCGAAAGCTAGATTTTATCGCATTATCGAACCGTTCGAAGCCTAGACTGCATGTCGGTAGTTCAACAAGCCAGCACGCTACCAGACCTTTGGTCGACGATCGTTTACAGCAAATGCCCATGAATCCCCAGCGTCCTGTTCAAGCAGGCATTCAAGAGTCTTCAACTCGGACTGAGATGCTACCAGACGATTCATTGCACCCCCCGAACATGTGCTCCTCCCACCAAGACCCAGTCATCGATGACAATCCTAAGCTGGATCCATCCCCAAAACTTCATTTGGGCAACAACAGAGACCATGCCACACCCGTTCCCTCAAGAAGGGATCTCTACAATACCCGCCGGCGACGGATGAGTTCATCCAAGAGCTTAATTTTATCCGACGCTCAAGCCGCTGGCATTCAACCTAGCTGGCAAGCATTTCCCCTTCTCGATCTAGCACTTGATCGAGCACGGCACGATGGCGTGTCTCCTATTACCCCAATATCACCTTCCACCAACATCAACCAATTCCCTAACCGACCTATACCTAAGGCCGCGACGGGGATGATTAAATGGAAGTTATATCAACCAATTCAACCCCAACGAATTAAGGTACCGGTCCTCTTCAGCTGTCGTTGCTGCACCAACAGGCCGGCTATTTTTAGGACAGCCCAAGAACTGGCGTAAGTTGAACCCTATTTACAGAACAGCCTGTTCTCTGCTGCCTCCGACCGAGATGATGTCTAGAGAGAATATGATGCTTACTGTAATCTAGGGCACACGAGATGAAGAAGCCATATAAATGCCTCTTCTGTACAAGCCGGTTCAAGAACAAGAATGAGTCTCTACGCCACCAGAACAGCATGCACATACGGTCCCAGTCATGGTCGTGCGCGACTCTCTTGGAATACAATCAGCTCTTCTATAATTCATGGGAGCGACCTAACCAGGCTGATGTATGTACCTATTGCGGTGCTGAATTCTCGCGTTCCGGAGGTGGATCTAGTCCAGGCGTACACACAGAGCGGTATGTGACGGATGAAGACTGGGCAGAGAGAATCAAGCATGTACATGAGGTACACAAGTTTCACGAGTGTGACTTGGCCAAGAGATTTTACCGTGCAGATCACCAAAAGCAACATCTCAGATACAGTCACTCCTGCAAGGACGGTAAGTGGCTCGATAACCTGGTTAGAATGTGTATGGCAAGTGAAGATGTAATATCTAGTTCTTAAACTCTCATGGTATATAGACATCATAGACAAAGCACGGAGAGGAAGCATATTGTTTAGGTAGCGAAGCTTTCTCTAACCAGATCGTAAAGTATTTCGCGCGACGAATCTGTTGTAGTAAGATAACCTAGCCTAGGGCTGGATTAGGGAGTTCGTGGAGACGATCAGCAAGTCAGCCAGTCAAGAGACCTACCTACGTGTGCTGTCAACAACGTTGGTACGCGTAAAGAGACGTCACGTTATCGAGATCAAGGTCAGGGACAGGAAGAGTTTGTTGTTTAACCTCTTGTCTCTCGGCAAACAAGACTGACGGAGTGGTTTGGGGACTAGGCTACGGCCATCCCCAGCTTTGGCAGTGCACCAGATGCGCCAAAGGAGTGATTGACCGTGTCTTTTTTCACATGTCTTACAGACAATTGAGCTATTTCCTTCACGAAAAATGGACTTCTGGGGGAGACTGTGTGTGCTTGGCAATTCCTCTCTCCGCGTTGAGTGTGGAGGCTGGAGGCTTCATGCCAATGCGAACGAGGCGTTACAGCAAGTCATCAAGGTCCCTGGGGGGCACCAAAGCTAAGATGACTTCCCCATTTTTGTAAGTTTTTGGTGAAGAATGTTTCTCTGGAAATCCCCCCTCTGGGCTCATTTGAACTGGATCGGCCCATGTGACGCGACCTAGGTCTCAATCTAGCGTTACTCGCATGCCCATACATGCATGCATCCCCCACGGATTCTTCCCAGTAGGGTGGAGCGGCAGTCAGGGCATCTTTTTGCGAATCACACAATTCGTAACCTGAGACATTTGAATCCGGTTCTTCTCGTTGCTCGGTTCAGTTCAGCTTTTGGAGACTGTGGGCACGCAACCGTCTACTCAGCCCTATCCACCAACCACTGTTCGACCCAACTTTGTCACGGTCTCTTCTCATTACTGCCTTTTCTGAGTTGTTGAAGCGCTAAGTCGCAACTTATAGAGCTCGTATATATTTATATTCTAAGCATTTCTAGTCTCCAATATCATTCGATTCGTAGGGTTGGTTGGCAGATTTACGAGCATTTGCCAAGCGCGGACTCGTTGACTCATCCATTGGCCTGTCTCAGTTCCTACTTTACTCCTCTGCAGCCTAGCTCCCTGCTCCCTACCTTTCATCAATGACAATCTCAAACAAGCGCCTTTCCATCTTTTCCATCCAGTACAGGGCTATCATACCTTTCAGCTGATGACATGACATCTCTCCCTGTGGCTTCCAGAAAGGTCGTATGCCAAGGATTGTCGTTGGACCCCAGACTTCTTAGCTCGGGTAGAAGTAAAACATGAGGCCAAGGAGCACACGGACAAGAGCGGGCTCCAGGATCAAAACCAGTGTAATCACATGGAAAGCCGGAGATGCAGGTTCCCGACAGGGGCGGTGCATAAATGACTAGTCATACTTCTCGGTCCTTCCCCCACGCCCTACAACAATGCCTTGTTTCGTATCATCGGACCGCGCCCTCAGATCCCCGAGGTAGGTGTGCATGGAGAATGATAAGACCCGGGAGAAGTACACACGTTTAATCCCGAAACATAACCTCCGCGGGGATAAACGTCACGTATGTATTCCTCGTTGGGTGAGTGGCGCACATCCATCCAGCATGTAGTAGATCGGGGAGGAAAGATGACACTCGGTCCTGTCTGGCATCCTCAAGGTCCGTCCCGTACCCTAAAAAGTGGGCAACACCACACACCTCGCTTAGGTATCATACAGAGTAGTATGCGGTTATTCCTCCTGTCCACAGCCACACAACTTTACTTGAATGACAGCAGACTGAAAAGTCCCAACCTCCCTGGGCGTTTCTAGGGGACCGATTCCTTTGGCAGCCCAAGTTTGGGTAACAAGCCCCAACAGACACAATATGAGGCCGTCATTGGACAGTTTTGAGGGATCAGTGGGAAGAGGGAAGATCATGGAGATGCTCGGCTGTACAAGCCTGACGGGTGCGTTGAAGGCGACACGGTTCCACTCTAGTGCATCACGACAACCCACACGGCGCATCCTCCTGCAGAAGGATCTGCTCCAATGAAGAGAGAGAGCGCGGACGCGTCAGCTAACAAGGAAGTCGAAAGAATGATGGCGTGTCTTCAGGTAATTTGAGTAATATTCTTCTGTAGTTTTCTCAATCCATGCAAAGTACTAACCGTGCCACATGAACACATTCACTGCTGTCCCCTCGACTGCTTCTCCATGAAAGTACTGGCAGTCTCAGCTATGCTATGACATCTTTGACCGTGAAACGGCCGAGGGACAGCGTTGGGGCAGATATGGCCGCGCTGCTAACTGGGCATGAGCGCCTACCAAATATGAGGGAAACGAGTGGCCTATTGTCTGTGACGTTACACAAGATACTCGCAATATCTGCTCTTTCAGCTCAAATTGCCCACCTAATGAGGTTTTTCAGCTTCTTGTGGACACTGATGTCTCAGCCAACATGTCTTAGTCAAGGACGTTGATGTGTGTGGCTTTGTTTTCACTTAACCCTACTTTTCCACATTCTCTCCCCTCACCCCACTATTTGGAAACGCGATCAGCCCATGTCTCATTAAAAATTTCTCCGTGTAAGTGAAGGCATATACGGCTAGCAGAAACCCCTGTTTGCGTTTCTTCGACTATCTTGATGGTCCTCTCTGGTGGCGTCCTTTGAGAACGTTTGCAATGAGGCTTCTGACATTGTGTATACTTCCTTGGGAGGTTAGTCTATCCGGTTCTTGTGACCATACGGGATCAGTTCAATCGATGACGCTCAAGCCTTGCCATGTCCTTTCCCGGCAATGCTCCATGCTCCACCAAGTCGGGCCTGCTTCACGAGGCTCCTGTTCCTGAAACTCAGGTACATACGTATCGCGTTTTGCCAGCTCGCCATGTACTCAAGCACGGCGCGAACCTGAGAGAAGGCCAGATCTGGATGACAGAGGGGTGGGAAAAAGATGGAAGAAGAGGAAAGGAGGATTCATGAGAGTGATAGAAAAGCCTTTGATGCACAATTGTGGCTCCAAGACCGGCAACTGAACACGTGAAAGAACTGGATTCCCTCACCAGGCAGCTGAACTGTAGACCAAGAAGACGGCCTTGAACTAAAAGGGGGTGTGACGATAACCGCTGGCATGCTGTGACATGGTTGGTGAAAGGCCCGAGGCTTGCGTAGCGGACCATGGAAGAACAAGGCGGTCCGTAGGCTCTGCGACGATCTGCATCATTGGGGACGACTACGAGTGTCGGTTGACATGCGTTGGACGGTTTCCGCGCAACGCCATCCCTCCCATTGTTTCTGTTTCTCATGAGCTTCCATGCAGGGAGGTTACCAAGTCAGCGGATGTTTATCTTGGAATAAGCATTTGTCACCGCTTCCGCCACTAGATCTCTATACCAGGTCTGTTACATCACCCATTGAACGGTTTCTCCTAAGCCCAGCACAAGTGGGAGAAGACAAGTTGTGGAACAACGATCAAGGTCCAATTAAACCCAATGCTGATATTACACGCCCATTGCACAATCCAGAATGTACCCCCCAGATGTGATCCATAGCCACAGCTGGTACCGCCGTTGGATCAACTTGTAGACTCACCGACAAGGCCTAGAGATGGTGCAACACAATCCCCACACTGCATGCGCCAATGATTCTGTGATGCCGCGCCGGGTTCACCGATGAATTCATATCCGAACTCTCACCATAGCAACCATGTGTCCCTGAAACAACCAACCTGTTCAGGAATTCCTCCTGAAGTTTGGATCTCATTTCTTGGTAGCAAATAAAGCCGCCAAAACCATCAGTTTGAAGCATGGTTATTATAGCTTGACTTCTCTCGCTCTGTGTCTACCACCACTGGGATTGGCAGCCCTTTTCATATTGTTAATTTAGAGCCTCGCATCCCTTTTCACTCCACTTATAAATCATTCATTTGTTAGCCAACCTAGACATATGCTGGCCCTGTCTAAACTTCCAACTTTTGCGATCTAGTCTACCATGCCGAAACCCACCATCACTGAGGGATTCAGGCAGTATCACTGAGACCACGACACCCAGCAAAGAACTTGCTGTATCTCTTCAGCATACACTCATCGTATCACCATCCGCGTTTCGAATCATAACTATCTATTCGCTCAGTTATCCCGTCAATGGTCGGGCTTCGACTCGTACCACTGCACTTGGGTTTGCCACGCGGAAGTCACCGACAAGGCTGCATTACGCCTGGTTACGCATAACCCTACAAAACATTGTTTAAAAAAATATCCACGGCGGTCAGAAGCCCAGATTCATCCACGTCTACGAATTGGTGCTTTTTAGGTGCAAGGTTCGTCTCTAAACTGCTTCATTTTCGGATTAAACCCAACAAAACCTCCTTGCTTACGCTCTCCAAGGACAATGCGCCGCGCCATTTACTTGTTCGTGGCCTGTTTAGCCTTGATATCAACAGCAGCCATCATGGGTGTTTTTGTTATCCTCGCCCTTCGTACTCCTCGGGAATCAAGTGGTCAGATCCTCTCGCGAGTCTCAGTCGCTCTTGAGGCCATTATTCTTGCCGTCCTTACTTGGTTTATTTCGGCATGTTTGTCGGATCTAATCCGGCAATGGCTAATTAAAAACCTCCGGATCTACAATGCCATATACGTCTTGGCCATTCTCTCTGCTACTGTTACAACAGTGGCTTCTCTCACGCAATTCAGCAAATCAACCTTCGCCAACGACGAGAAACTACTCGGGACGAGTACGGAAGACTTGCTTGTCGGCCTCTGCGTTGCCCTAGGCACCGGATTTGCTCTCCAAACCGGATTTCTTCTTGTTCACTTTTCGCTTCTCACACTTATAGGTGACCATCACTCACCTCCCTTCCACGGCAAATCATTTATCAAGTCTCTCCGTTATAGCCAGATCGCCCCTGGAGAGGCTCCTATCTCAGCCGTGAACTCACCGGGATCCAGAAACCCCTGTCCTTCCATCGGTGGACGACCTAGGTCCGGAACTGTCACCTCCAAGGATCAACTTGCTGATGCGATGTACTCTGTCATGTCCAAGAAGCAGGTCACTACAAACGAGGCCCAACAGCCTTATTCGGCCGAGCCAATCTTGCACCGATCTAGCGGGGATGCCTTCGGCACATGGGACGCGTCATCCGTCGACACGCCGAACCATCAAGCAAGACTGGAGGCAATAACACCTCCTCGAACTAAGGGCCAATTTCTCGAGACGATTGCCGAAGGTCCCACAGGAATCGAAACTCTTAGCCCTAACAACGATGAAACACCTTTCGGCTCCGCAAGGATCCAAGCGCCAAGCCGGAGCTACAGCCCTATGCTGTCCAGACGGAAACAACTGCTCCCTCAGTCGTCTATGGACGAGCCTGATATCCACCCACTCTGGAGATCCAACTGTTGACAATTCAGGCGGAATGGAAGGCTTAGTCAAAGGCAGGGATTGTAAGCATTGTGGACGGTCTCGTGTAGGGCAGAGGGCAGATTGAATGAGCTTGTCTGTATTTAGGCGCTCTGTTTAAAACTAATATATTAATAATGTGTCCAAATATAGTCAAAGCCTAGCCCTTGATTGGATAATCAAGTTCAATGACAGATAGATAGTACATACAGCCGCTTAGTAGAACGTGATTTCCTTTATTTGTATCAAAGAAGATGCCTGCCGCTTTTATTCTATTTGACCATTTAATACTCCAAATAGACCTCCATTTTTGGCAAACCCTTTACCTCCTCCCGTGAACGAGATTAAAACTGGTCCTTGACAAACCAAGGAAACACAAGGTGTACCCATCTGTACAGAAGTTGTATCATGGTGCGCATCGAGTTCGTCAGAGATCGATAGTCTTCAAGCATCTTTACATCTTCCAACGCTGTGGCGTACAGTTTCCCTAAATCCCTGGTCCTCGTGAGGCCCAAGTCCGCCAGGAAATCGAAGTGGTTTAATGTCTCAAACAGGAACTCGCGCGTCTGGCGGACCATGAGTGCGGTAGTCATTTCTGGGTAATTAGATACGGCGAGAAGACGGGAGAAAACGTGTGGCCCTAATGTAGACAGAAATCCCTGGAGGAATACAAATGTCTGATACGGACTACTTTCTCCACCGGCTCTGCTCTGTACGGCACCTAACCGGATCAGTTTGATATCGTCTGGTTCCTCTGGAAGCCTGAGCTGAGCGATTTCTGCATCGATGACAGCTTTAAATGCCTCCCAACTCATAGTGGTGTCGTCTTCATTGCCTCGTATCGAGGCTGGTTCTCTCTGAGAAGGGACTCGAGAGCCATGGGTCCCAGGCAAAGCCACTGTAACTGGAACAATCTTCGGAACCTTGCAGCTAATATTCTGCTCGAATACAACTTTCCCTAGCCGGACGAGTCTGGGCAAATCCTCCTCAAGGACTTGCGCAAACTGGTTGACCAGTCTTCTCTCGGTAACAACACCATAGCACAAGCAAATGGACTGGCTTGTAGTGTTGAAATAGACAACTCCAGGGCCTCGTGGAACCATGTTCTTGGCCTTGAGGGAAATGCTTGGGGCAGGTATGTAGATGGTTTCTCCAGCGACAACAACATGAAGGAGAAAGCTTTCCCAAGGGAGAATGCCTAGCATGCCCTCAGCGATGTCTGGGTTTTCCGCGTGAAGCAGCTTCATCCTGAAGGAAAGGTTTGGCCCTGGACCTCGCACCTCGAGGATTTTGTCTTCGTCCATGGTGGCAGGGCTATGATCTGGTAAGTTCGCCCAGAGACAATAAGAGATAAGAGGTTGATGCTGAAGGAACTGTTTGTGAAAGGCAAAGATCTCGGTGATTATTTGACGGCGAGAATCGGGACAAGACGATCTTCAAGGCCAATACTATCGATAATAAACGCTTCCATCCTGTGTTTAGAAACATGGTTATCAATCAGTTGATAGCCGTTCAACTCCGAGATCACCAAGTGGTCTGCCGTTATCAGTATGTGGAGCTACCATCAAGCGAAATGCGGTCGGAGATCCTTCCTGTTTCTTCTCCAGAAGAGGCAACGGAGATACAAGGGCCAAACTTGCCTTTCTTAGCTTAGCACTTCAGTCCTGCATAGTTGGGGCTTACCGGATATAGCAAGCTTTTAGCGACCTCCTCATCACCTGGCTGCCGGACAAAACAGAGCCGAGGTGGAGAGGTTGAGACATGGGTGAAGCTACCAGTACGGCGGTATCTGGGAATGCGAGTCAGTTGCTATTTCACAATCTAGGGTCATACTGATAACTCATAACTACAAGGCTGTGTATGGGTAATCTAATCCTACGACAATCATTCGCTTGGGATGGAAGAATTCATCTGTTGCAAGAAACGGTGCTATGTAACGCCTCTCCCTGTGGTGAGAGGTAAAGCTGGCTTTTTCTCCTTTCCTTTGTAGAAAAACAAGGCTCTTGATGATGCTCCTTCGTATGCTCAATCGGTGCATAACAGCGGTTGACCACAAATTGGTATCGTCAATTGCAGACCATGTGCCTTTGGCCATTATTGTCGAGGCTCTCTGGAAAGGAGTAACCAAACAGCAACGCAAAGACGGAAGCTATAGACGAAAGAAGTAATAGAGAGAAAACAATCAATTCATTCTATCGTGTTCAAAACATCCAACTCGTTTACTCGGGGCGTCATGACTTCCAATCCATCTGAAACAACTCCTCCATCACTCCGGAACACCCCAACCGCCTCCACCAGGGGTATTAATCTGCATCATCCTCTCTCCAGGCCTCAAGTTCACAACAGCCTGTCCACCCAGACTGATCTTATCAATGCCGCCCTCGCTGTTGTGTCGAAAGACAAAATTCTGGCCACAGCTACCGGGATTGCCGCCTTCCATCCCGTAAGGGGGGAATGTCCGCCGCTCGCTCAGGATGCTAGACTTGAGCGGAATTCGTGCCTCAATTTCTCGAAGGACACCGTCGCCACCGTTCCACTTGCCCCTGCCGCCAGTACCACGCCGAACTTCATGGCGACGGACGATAACGGGGGTGCGCTTCTCGATGACTTCGGCGTCTGTCATGCGCGTGTTGGACGGCCGACTCTCCGTGCCAGCCTGGGCCGGCTCCGGTGCCGCCGCCGATGGACTCTCCGTAATTCCACCCTGCCTTGATCTCGCCAGTATCCGGGTCTCGGCCACCCATGCCCCAGCCGAAGCTACTCGCGCAGCCTTGGAATGCAGCGACACAGTGGAAAGCTCGGAGGATGGTGTCAATGACACGCTGGCTGGCGAGGGTGCTGCCGCAGATGGCAACCGAGGGCTGCGGGTTTAGAACCGAGCCCTTTGGTACCTTGATCTCAACAGAGGTTAGGCATCCCTGATTGAGAGGAATCTCGATGTCAATGAGACAGCGGAGACAGTAAATGACTGCCGAATGGGCCATCGAGATCGGGCAGTTGATGTTGCCCCAGCCTTGGGGACCTGTACCGTCAAAATCAAATACGGCCGAACCAGTCTCGGGGTTAATGATGATCTTGAGCTTGATCTGAGTACCGTTGTCGAAGAAGTCGGTTGCTTCCAGGCCCTCAGGGTGGTCCCTGGCGACTTTTCTTAGAAACCCCCGGACAGCGACTTCCGAGTTCTTCTGGATGCCAGCCATGTACTTATGCACGATGGGTAGCGAGAACTCCTCGCAGAGTCTGTGTAGGAGCGTGCTACCTTGCTGGTTGGCTGATGTCTGGGCTTTGAGATCCGAAAGATTATCCTGGATGCGGCGGGTTGGGCTGCACCCGGGGAAGCTGCCGGCGAGATTGAAGGCCTCGCGGACCTCTTCCTCGAGAAATCTGCCCTGGCTGACAATCTTCATCGCAGGGACGTTGAGTCCCTCCTCCCGCAACTCCTTGGAGTCTGGCATCATGGATGTGATGCCCTTGCCGCCTGCGAGAAGTTCATCAGTGACGATCCATATGAGATAGGACAAGGGGATGATACGTACCAATATCGGTATGATGACCCCGACTGGCCGTGTAGAAAGAAATCTCGTTGTTAATAAAGACTGGAGTCACGACCGTCACATCAGGAAGATGGGTTCCACCCCACTCGGGATGATTGGTCATGAGGACATCACCATCATGCAGTCTACCCTCCCAGAATTTATGCTGTGCTTGAATGGCCATCTGCATGCTGCCAAGATGGATAGGAATATGTGGCGCATTAGCCACCAGCTTTCCGTCAGGAGAAAATGGAGCACAGGAGAAGTCTAATCTTTCCCTGATGCTGGTTGAGATGGACGTTCGCTGCAAGGTATTACCCATCTGTTCTGCAATAGACACGAAGCGGTGAGCAAAGACGGATAGCTGGATCGGGCTGAAGTCATCGTCGACTGTCTCTCGCTCGGCAGTTGCTCGGTCGTCTGCCGTCTTCTCCAGGACAACGTGCTCAGGTAGCACATATGCTGTGAAATCAATCCGGTTCAATAACAATGGTCTGGGTTGCGTCGAGGATCAGGGCCGGGCCGTTGATGACACTGCCCTTCTCAATTTCCTCCAGTCGGTAGACTCCGGCATCCATCCAGGCTCGACCACAGTAGATCTGCTGTGTCTTTGTGGGAGTGCTTGTCTTGGGGTCAGCCTTGGTCTTGTCCAAGGTTCGAGTCGGGGGTGTCGTCTCGGCGACCACTCCGGCGTTTCCAGTACCGCGAACCTGGATCGAGTCGATGATGATGTCACGATCCAGGGCAAAGGCGAACTCTCGCATGTGCTCGCTAACAAAGGCTGCACCATAGTCCTCATCGTCCGGACGGAGGATGGCAAGGTTCGTGTCTGTGCCAAAGTAACGCAGGCTGAGAGACTCGTCATACTGGATGGACTTGTTGCTGGCGCCTTGTGCTACGAGCTCATCACGGACCTTCTGCTTAAGGTGTGCGATGCGTTCGCGGATGCGAGGTAGCTCAGAGAGGGAGAATTGTCCGGTGAATGGCTCAGATGAGTCAAACTGGAGTTGGGCCTGTGAGATACCGTAGGCTGACAAGAGGGAAGACCACTTGTGGATGAGAATGCGATGGATACCGAGCTTGTTGGCGATGGAACAAGCATGCTCTATAGGTTTAAACTTAGTGGATGAACAATCTTCTCATGTAAAGGGGAACTTACGGCCTCCTGCTCCACCGAAACTGACCAGGCTGTGCTTCTCAGGCGCGTAACCTCGTGCTTCTAGAAATGTGTAAGTAAACATCATGTGGGCTATAGAATGACACTACTTGCCTGTGGCATTCCGGATAGTGCGACTCATGGTTTCGTTGGCTACATCGAGGAACCCAGACGCTACCTCTTCCGCTGTCAAGTTTTGACCCGTCTGCTCGTTAAAGTCGTCCGTGATCTCCCTAAACTTCACCTTGACTACCTCCATATCGAGGGGTTGCTTAGCGTCTTTGCCAAATACTGCAGGGAAAGCAGAGATATCCAGCCTTCCCAGGAAGAGGTTTGCATCAGTAACGGTCAAGGGTCCCCCATTGCGATAGCAAGCTGGTCCGGGGAAAGCGCCGGCGCTCTCGGGACCGACGACAAGTAGCCCATTCCGAGCAAATAGGATAGAGCCACCACCGACAGCTACGGTCTAGATGTTGAGCATAGGAACGTTGAGAGTGCGATCAGCAATGTGCGACTCCATGAGGAAGTCATAGTTACCATCGTAACGGCAAACGTCAGTGCTCGTGCCTCCCATGTCGAAGCCGATGAGAGGGTTGGATCCATCATCGCATGACTTGACGATGCCGACGACACCTCCGGCTGGTCCACTTAGCAGGGCTTCGTTACCCTTGAACTTGGACGATTCCTTGAGACCGCCGTCTGAACACATAAACTCCAGCCGCTGAGGAAGCTTATCGAAGCCAGACTCAAAGTCTTGAACATACTGACGGACCACGGGGTAGAGGTATGCCTCGGAACAGACTGATGTGCTCCGGCGGAGGTACTTGATCATTGGGCTCGTCTCGTGGGAGGTGGAGACGTATTTAAAGCCAACCTCTCGGGCGATGGAGGCGACGGCCTGCTCGTGATCCGGGTACAAGTAAGAATGCATGAATGAGATGGCGATGGATTCATATCCTTCATCACGAAGGGCCTGGAGCTGTTGCCGAACTTTATCGGTCTCAACATCTTTCAGAACGCGAATGATCTCGCCACTAGCTGTCCGGGCTAGTTGAGGGTCGGTGATGGCGGCGTTCTTGTCCGTAGGGAACGGGTTCAGGTCGTAATCCTCGATGGTGACGCGCTCATCAATCTCAATGACCTTGTCATGGAGAGCCTTGGCTTTTTCGACTTGAAGTGCGAACAGCTTCGGTCGGGTCTGATCTCCGATAACACAGACATCTTTGAAGCCTGTGGGTGGTTAGTCGGAGACCTTGGGTCTTCATTCTGCTGTCCCTAATGAAAATAGATGCTCACCTTTAGTAGTAGCAAACGCAAACTTGACACCTTTATGCTCGAGAAGAGCATTAGTTGCGATAGTAGTGCCGATTCGACAGGACGCTGCAGGCAAGGGTAGGTTAGTTTCCACCAAGACTTGATTGAATCGATGACCAAGGGAACCATACCGACTCTGGAGGCATCGAGCTTTGCGCCTACAGGGATCTGCCGTCCCTCGACTACTTCAAGAACACGCCGAATAGCCTCAGCTGGAGCGTCGGCGTAGTGAGCGGGGTTGGCCGAGAGGAGCTTGAAGATGAGGGTCTCGCGGCCTTCAACCTCGGCGATTGCATCGCAAAAGGTGCCTCCGCGGTCGATAGAGATCTTGATATCGGCGGGATGTGCACCCAGTTCATCCGGGGTTCCAATGTAAGGCGCCATGGTGATGCTTCCGTTCACTTGTGACTGTTTACTGTCGGTATCATAGGAGAGAGTATGGTTGAGCTCGAGAGACACTGACTCAAAGAGAGTGAGTGCTCAATGCTGTTAGTTGAAGTTGCACGTTTAATATTATTAATTATCTGTGGCATTTACCATCTCAGTCCCTGATATCACAGATGGCATCACCTTCGATCGACGAAGTGGCCGAATCTGGCAAGTCTTGGGCCGCCGCCGGGTTGTCCCAGATAGGCAAGTTACTGACTCGCGGAACTTTCCTATTTAGGTAAGCGGCGATAGAGAGGAACCGTTCTTCTTATCTGCGTCCATCAACCCTGTCACGAGAACGGCAGCCGGGGTTTTCGGTCTTCGAAGCTAAAATCCTCCTCATTCGGAGGAATCTAGGCGAGGAGGGGGTTGTCGGGGATGCTGGTCTGGATGCGCCAACTTCGTTGAGGGGGCCAATCCTTGACCGGACGACCACGCACCACCTGAGCTCTGCGTCAACGATAACCGAAGGTCAGATACAACATCCGCGGTCGACCCTCAAGTTCATCTCTTATCAGTATGCTGCGGGCTTGATGGAATTGAATCGCCTTCAAAAGGGCATGACTGATCCCCTCGGAATCCAACCACCTCTCCCTTCATGCATGGGACATAACTGCCCAGAATCAAGTTTTCAGCCCAATATCCTTTACCAAGTTTTCTTGGTTTAATCTTTGCTTTGCCATGGCTACTCCTACCACCGATCGGCGGTCCATTGACAAGGACAATTTCGAGACCGCATCCAAGGGCGACACACCCCGTGATGAGGAAATAGTACCCGATGGTGAATACAGCCAGGAGAGGAAGAGGACGTTGCGATACAAGATCCTTCGTATCCTCTGGGATTCGCTTGACAAGTCGCCCGAGGAACGCAAGTTCATCAACAAGGCCGACTGGTGGATCATGTCGTACATCTGCGTCGCTTACTTCGTCAAGTATCTTGACCAGACCAATGTGAGTTGCAGCATTCTCGGCGCGATCCAGCAACTGGGCCCCCCAAAACTGACGAATTTTCCTCGTAGGTCGTCAACGCGTATGTTTCCGGCATGAAGGAAGACCGCCACATGGAGGGCAACGACTACAATCTGCTACAGACCATGTTTACTGTCGGCTACGTCCTAGGCAACCTGCCATCGCAACTGATGATGACCAAGGTCCGGCCATCCATCTGGCTACCGTCGTTGGAGCTGGTCTGGGGCATCCTGGTCATGGCCATGGCAGCCGCTAAGAACGTCGAAACTCTCTATGTTCTCCGCTTCTTTATCGGCCTCCTCGAAGCCTCTGCTTACCCAGGTATCCTGACTCTGCTCGGAAACTGGTACACCCCTCAGGAGCTGGGCAAGCGGTCCTGCATCTTCATCTCGAGTGCCTTTGTCTCGCAAATGTTCTCGGGGTACCTCCAGGCGGCGCTCTATAGTGGTATGGATGGCAAACATGGCCTCCGGGCGTGGCAGTGGCTCTTTATCTTTGACGGCATCATCGGAATCCCCGTTTGCATTTATGGCTTCTTTGCCGTACCCGACAGCCCGGCCAATAGCCAAGCAAGATGGCTCAAGCCGGAAGAGAAGGCGATTGCCATTGCGCGCATGGAGAGGGTCGGTCGCAAGCCCCCGGGCAAGCTCACCTGGTCTGTTTTCCGCGACATTGCCACGTCCTGGCCCGTCTACCTCTTCAGCATCATCTTTGCCGCACAGCTACTAGGCGTCCGCATCTGCAACTACTTCACTATCTACCCGAAGAGCACTGGCAGATACATCATCGAGCAGGTCAATGTCATCCCCACGGGCGGTTTCGCTATACAGGTCGTCACGACTTTATTCTACACGTGGCTCGCTGATGGCATCAGACGGCGAGAACCTTCCATTTACATTGCCTCAACCATATCGCTTGTGGGCTGTATCATCCTTTCAATCTACCCTGAGCATAACCATGCCGCCATGATGGCTGGCTGGTTCCTCGCTTATAGAGAGGCTGGTGCCTCGGCGGTCATCATGACCATGATCAACGAGCTTCTCTCGTTTTCTACCGAGAAGCGACTCGTAGTCATCGGTATTGTTGAGACCTTTGGCTTTACTATGAATGCTTGGGTTATCCTCTTGACGTACAACAGCGGTGAGGCGCCAAGGTTTAAGATTGGCTACGAAATGGCTGCTATGTTCTTTGCTATTGAGATTGTCGCTCTTGCGGGTACTGTACCCGACGATGGAGGCCAGGCCCCAAGGCTTAGGAGGCTCTGATGTGTTTCTGGGGCTGGGTTCTTTTTTGCCGTTCGTTGTCGTTGTTGATGATGCCTCTAAGAGAAATCATTGTCTGTCATGACCAGAGAAGACAGCATGTTGGGGTCGAGGTGCTGTACCGTAGGAACTCGAAAAATTGCGACTCTTGGCAAAGTGGGCTTTTACTCCACTATGCACTTAGAATAGCTTATGCAAGCCAATCATAGGGGTTCTTTAGATAAAGGGAGCCTTTATTTCCTTCTTATATCCAGACGAGCCAATAGCTGGGCAAGAATAAAACTATATCCACTTTGTCAAGACCCTCAATTTCTCGAGTTTCTCCAGTATTTTTGTCTTCTCGTCTTCTGTCAAGAGCTCCAACCTTTGCTGCCCATGCTCGTTCTCCCGGCGCTTAGAGTAACTAGGCAAGACATATATCGAGCGGCAAATAAGAGCTATTGTATCTATCCATCTATACATTACTAAACCTCTCAATGCTTAGCCCTCCCACGCGTTCAACTGTTCTGACTGTCGTCAGTCTTTACCCTACAGCTTAGAGCTAGCGTATCGGCTTTCAAGTGATACACTGTAAAGACATTGAATCCACATTCAATCCCACCTGTATAGATTTCTTAGGCAGCTTACAAAGCGAAGTTTCTTCCATGTTAAATAATACGTTCTAAACCCTCGGGTCATGGTCACAAGTCCCAGGTACCATGCTTTTTAGCAAACACCATCAGGGAATCGGCCGGGGCGACGAGACTGGCAAATTGCGGGGTTGTCTTGGCGAAGCGGACCCCATGGCCCCACACCCTTATCGCCGGGTGGGGACAAAGATATGGAGCGTCTGGGGGTCTTCAGCCAACTTGCCCTCCCTTTCCACTCCAGCTTGTTGCCTTGTTTTGTCTTGGTCCTCCCAGTGCAGTATCCCATGAGCCCATGCAATGGAGACGCACATGAGCCGGTTTCGAGTAAAGCTAGCCAAGCCGGCTATCTCTGGAACGACGCGAGGCTCCAGCCCTTCTAGACGGAGAACATCGTGCAACAGATGTTGACGACTGAAGAAGGAATGCAGCAGGACGTTGCCGAATTGCTCGGCATGTGCAAAGGCCCGCCTCGTCTGCTCATTGAGACACCCTGCGACCATGAACGCGGGTGCCGCGAGCCAGAGCAAGCCTACTGAAAGACGCGACCTGGATGCTCGGTTGGCTTGGATGGAGGAGTTGATAAGTCAGGGAAATCTGCTTCCGCATGGAACGACTCTGGATCAAGTCACTACGGGAACTGACCTCTCCGAGATCCTCAACAGAGCATCGCCGCCGGCATCCGCATCCACTGATCAGCTGGCTGTTGACGAGACGTGTATGGTCGAACGCCCAAGACGAGGACCAGGACGAGGGGCCAGAGACGGAGCGCGAAGAGCAAGATTACGCTGCTTCAGCCAATGGCTCGGTCTCTGCTCATCCATACCAGAATGGTGATCAGACTGTGGATATGGAACAAGGCTACAGTCTTCTGACGACCGCGCCGGAATCGCAACAAGAAGCTCGAACATACCATCACGATCCCAACTCGGGTGCATCCCAATCCAGCCCATTACAGGCCACAGGAAACTATCTCCAAGGTCAATCGCCAAACTCACGACATCGAACGGCCCGCACCTATGTAGACGCCTACTTTCGCGACATCAACCGCGCCTATCCCTTTGTCGACAGGGAAAAAGTGCTTTCCACCCTCAACGCGGTGGGTGATATGGTCATGCCTCCTGCTCCTGATGATGATGTCGACATCGTGGTTCTGTACTTGGTCATGGCGATCGGGTGTACCACACTCCAGCGCACAGAGTCACAGGGCATAGACCCCTGCTTCGTCATCGACTACAAGGAGTTAATGTACCGCTGCATGATGCGGGAGAGCATTGACTCGGTCCAGGTGCTTCTCCTTCTCGCTATATGCTCGCTCTTTGATCCTTGGTGCATCCCTACCGTCTCTCTCGTCGACCTCCTCGCCCGCCAAGCTGTCCGGTTGGGCCTCACACGACGACGCACTGCAGAAAGAGGGAGTCGTCTGCTCCCCGCAGAGGCGGAGCACAATCACAGACTATTCTGGAGCATCTATGCCCTGGACCGCACCATCGCTGTGTCGACCGGCATGCCACCAGCTCTGGACAGCACCAACATGGACGTCCCCCTACCGTGCATCACGGTCGACGAGTTTGCGTCGCCTGACAGGCTAGAATTTACTCACACTCTACAAGTATCTCGTCACATCATCCAGCTCCGCATTCTCGAGGACAGAGTCCTACACGAAGTGCATCTCCGAGACCGCAAGTCCACAGCTAACTTGACTCGAGATGATCGTCGTTCGATTGCCTCGGACCTACGGACTGCCATTGAGAATTGGTATAGCAACGGCTGTCTTCTTCAGTCGGCCGAAACCGACGACTCAATCCACATCCACATCCGCATATCCTGGCTCGCATCACGTTACTATAATCTACTACTACTCCTTTACTACCCCTCCCACTTCAACCCTCCGTCCATGTCACTCCTCTCGCAGTCTGAGCTCGTCTCACTCGCCCAGAAGCATATCCAGGCTGTATCCATTCGTTTCCATCAGCGCCAACTACCGCTGAATCATCTCACACTCTGCAGATTGTTCCCCGTCTGCATCATCTTCATGTGCGCCAGTCTCGGGCTAGGATCGGATGACCCTATCCTGGCTCTGAACGAGATTTCTACTTGTGCCGATATTCTCGAATCATTTCCAGAGAAATGGACACTGGCACGACGTGCTGCGGCAGTTGTGCGGCAGCTTCTTTCACCCATTGCGTCTGCTGATGTTCTCTCGCCATCAAATGTCCGAGGCCGCACGAGAGGCTTAACTGCTGGTGGACCCTCTCATAACGACTCTCTGAGCGATTCAGGCAGGGTATGGCGCTTCGCAATTAAGACAAGCCTCGTGGGGCTCGAGGAAAAGGTTCTGGGGAGGGGGAGCGTGTTCCGGAGCTCATACGAGCTGTGGGAAGAGGCTACTATCACGAGGCAATCCCAGTCATCAATGGCAGATCTCTCGTCAAGCTGGTCAGACGGCGCGACTGTGTCTAATGGGTCGGCTGGGGTTACATCTGGCTGGGATGGATGGGACATGGGTGACCCTGCCGGTATATCCATGGGGACAGACGCGTCCGGGCTTGTATTACCAGACT
Source organism: Fusarium duplospermum (assembly GCA_003946985.1). Taxonomy (NCBI): domain Eukaryota; kingdom Fungi; phylum Ascomycota; class Sordariomycetes; order Hypocreales; family Nectriaceae; genus Fusarium; species Fusarium duplospermum. The sequence continues at coordinate 52,980 of NKCI01000189.1, read as the reverse complement.
TGAACTTAGGTGGGGGCTTTTCTATCTATGACTTAATATGAATCGGGAAGTTATCCATATCAGCCTATTATTAAAGGCAGCTTATAATGGCTTATAAACATAGCTACTTGAGACGGGACCTAACAACGAAACGTGCAGTCGTATAGTAACTTGAAACACAACATCGGCGTATGTGGAAGGGCACGCAAGGTATTTCGGGCTCTGAAGAAGCGGTACACCGCTTCTACTGAATCGATTTATACTGATTTGTGTTCTTGCTGACCAGGTTTAGGCATATCCTGCTTCTAATTCGCCCCCCATGGCACAGCCGGCCAGAAATCATAACCTCCATCCCCTCCACCCTCCCCAGTAAATGGCATAAACATGTGCATGTTCATCTCATGCGTTGTCTCCATTTGTACAGAAGCAGCTCCCATCGCCCCGAGAGTTGCCCACTGGTTTGAGATGGCTGGTATGGGAGGCGTGGCTAGGGGTGAACTGATTATCTGCCTCAGCTGTATGATGGAGTCTGGGATCTGAACACTTTGCCCCGCCTCGATCAGAGCGCTCTCTCGCTGGGTGTAGGCTTTCAGAGCGAATTGCGCCGCCGTCACTGCAGCTTTCGATCTAGGGTCTTGTAGTAGAGTATGACTGATGTATAAGGACGTGAAGATGGCCCAACCACGATCAGCCAAGGAACCCAAGGGACGATTGTATAGAAATGTGGAGAGCGAGGTTAGGAGGTCAAAGTTGAAGTGTAGACGGATATACCAAGAAAATCCCCATCGGTCCATCTGTTCGTATGAGTCGCTTGCGTTTTCGCAACTGGATAGGATGAGTTTGAAGAGGTTATCTCTAGGGGAGAGGACGTCGACACCCCAACCAGGCGATTCGTGCATGGGTCGCATCATATCGTATAGGCGTTTGATGAGATGTGGACGAATTCCTAGGACCGCCGCATGAGCGTTGCTTGCCTTTGCGTTGATGAACCGGTTCTCCATATCCAGGAGGTCAGCGTCCAGCCTATCAATGAGGATACGATTGCGTTCTGCAACTGTAGGATGTATCTCTTGACCGAGGATATTTGCTTCGACAGCCTGTCGCGTCTCTTCATCGAGCAGATATGCGGCCACACGATGGATTATCATGACAAAAGCCATCTCGGTTGGACCATCTCTATGCGCCAACTCACCCGTGGCATCAGGAAACAAATCTGCATCGTTGAGGTTGAGAGGCTGCTTGGTGTCAAAACGCTTGGGAATACAGCTGTATGCCAAACCGCAGTCGATGCCGAGTTTGATGTCATACATGACAATCTGCCACCAGATGCGGCGACGCATTTCCGTCTCGAAAGGTGACAGATGTAGTTGCGTGCCATCGCGATGGTAGCCCATGCTCATAGCAATTCGTACCAGTGAGCCCAGCAGAACCCATGACGCGTGCTTGTTGCACTGGCCCATGAGAATAATCTGAATGGTTAGCAGGTTGCTTCTCAAATCCGTGTAAAGGCCAAGACCTTACCGAGGTGTGCACTAGAGCTTGGAGGATGACCATGTTATACCGTTTCAAGACGTCAAAACGCACGAGCACTGCGCTCACGCTTTTCAACATATCTTGTAACACGCCCTCTCGCGTTTTGTCCGCGCCCAATACATCTGCCAGTTCATCGCTCCTCAACGCGAGAACCGCCAACCCGAGGATACTATACATCAATGCCTGCTGGTCCAATGGAATTAGAGTGATGTCGGTGGCGGCAGATACAATAAGTGCCTGTACGGATGGCACGTGGATAATCTTGATGAGTGGGTTAACACGGTCTAGAAATATTTGCCAGAGCTTAAAAACTGTGACAGGATCGGGCTGTGGATGTTCAGAGAAACTGGGTGAGGAATACTCCGAGGGGTTTTGGGGTGTCTCGTCTTCGTGTAGAAGAGCCTCTGGGTGATCCTCCTCGATGATCTTCTTCATCTTGTGGATCTGACATTCTAATCAGTACGTGATATCCATACGCGACGGAGAATAGATACCTCGTCATTCAGGGTAACCCACAGCTCGCCGTCGACAGGCCTCGTGGTCAGATTACCGGCAGCCTCGCTCACGTTGAGGGTATAATCGTCCGGGTTGCTCTTTGTAATGTCACCTTCTTGTTGTGAGGTGACCCTGTGACTGCTCCCAGCTCCCGCGTATTGTTGCAGTAGTGATTCACATTTTGTAAGGCGTTCCTGAAGGTCTTGACTGGTGGGCTTGACTCTTCGTCTGGGAGGCGCTGGTCTCGAGGGGATGCAAGTAAGATTGGCCTGTTTTCTCAGCACCGTTCACTCAAACTCACAAGGGGTAACACTTGAGGCCACAGACATGCTTCAGGCACCTCCAAAGAGAACCAACCACAGGAATGAGAGTGAAATGAATCAAGAAGAAACATACCTTTACACAGTGCGCACAAGGAATGATCTTGTCACAACGAATCTTCCTCCTTTTGCAATTGGCACAAGAAAGGGCTCGGTCGCTCGGCCTGCTGGACTCTCCGCCAGCGCCCCCTCGGCCGGCGCTAGCGACCGATGCAGTCGCCATAACGGAAGGGAGAGTGCACCGAGGACGGCGGGAAAAGTAAGATGACGTGGTATATAGAGCTCAATCGCGACATACCAGCCGGACTGTAACCTGTCTGAGATGTCCGCACTCTCCACGGACTCTCGGGTTGGGGAGGCCCGCGCCTTTTATCATCCCCTTCATTGTTGCTACAGAGGGAGAAATAAGCATTGTGGCTTGACATGTGTCGTCTCTGTCAGCAAGCGGAGGAGAGTTGACCGAATCAGCTTCACACGCTCCTAGATGATCGACAATAGCGTTTCCTAACTTGACGGCGTCCCATTTCACCACTTTTAGCATAGCGTGACTGGAAGCAATACGTACACTGCGTGATAGAGCATAGCAGAAGATGAAAATGAACTTATAAGTAGGTCAAATTCTTCCACGAGATAGAAAGAAATGAACAACAAGAGATCAAGAAGCAATACACAAGAGTTAACAATTCCTTCATTTTAAAGCCGTCTCAAAAACACCCATTCAAGAGAACAGCAGCTGCCAGTGAAGCCAACATCATGTCAAACAACATCATCACTGTTTCTGCCAACAACTCCGAGTCCAAAGAAGTCATGGTCTCACTCCTCCAACGCGACATCAACTTCTTTTCCTACACCGACCCAGAGGCTCGCCTCGGGGCAATTCGAGAAATATTTGCCCCTGATATCGTCTGGTTCGACTTCGACGGCACCACCCACCACGGCCATGAAGGCTTGCTAAAGCGTTCTTCCTTTCTGCTCGATCGGCTGAACGGCTTCGCTCATCGTGCCAAAGGTGGAGCAAGTGTGTGCCAAAATATGGCCACGGGGTGCTGGGAGGTAGTGCCGGAGGGCACCGAGGATGATCAAGATGAGATACCCGTCATCCAGGGTGGTGATGTCCTTGTTGTGGAGAATGGGAAGATTAAGATTTTATGGTCATATGTTGATAAGCTTGATGAAGCTTTGCTCTCGCGATTGGGGTGAGGATACTAGGCTAGACATTAACAAGATCGCTGTGTTAGCGTTGAGATATAGTGTTATGATGTGTGGATAATGGCTGTTTTATTATAGTTGAAACCCAGCCGTTGATATGATAATTGAGTCAGAAGACCGCACCATTGATACACAGTCCAGCATCTTACAGCCAGGTATGGCCGCGAGTCGCTGGTGTCCAAATCCTCAAAACCTCATCGTCCGTGAATAACTCATCGCTGAAACCAGACTGTGTCGAGTTGCCCAACAAGACCTTAAACGTCGCATCATACTCCCCTCTCCGGTGAATGTCAAGTAACCGCTCAACAACCTCGATTGTCCCAATCTTCCGTTCTCGTGGTTGCGTAAACGCCTTCAGATCATCGATAAGTAAAACCAGGATGACAATGGCTGGAAGCTGAGATATCAATGTTTCCAAAGCAAAGCAGATGCTTTCGGCGCTGGTCTGGTCGAGTTCGTCGAAAGCCAGTTCCAGGTGATGTGGGTCGAAATCGCGGTAGTTGTCGACAAGCTGTAGGAGCAGGCTCATTGCAAGCTCTGCCGGAGATGCATCCGGATCCTTTTTGAAGTCTCTGTGCTGGCTGCAAAAGAATGACAGGCAGATGAGGTCCGTCATGGTTCCATCCTCACCACCCAGGCAGAGATTAGAGAAGTCAACTATGTCTCTATAAACCTCGGCACTGACGATAGGCAGCTCAAGGCTGCATGTAGGATTCTGGGATCTCGTATCTACAAAGAGCAGGGAGGATTGGTTCAGGGTTAGCCAGGAAACGAACCGCGGGTGGGACTTGATTGTAATAACAAGGTCCTCGTCAAGATCGTATCCCGGCATATTCCGAAGTTTCAGGACATTCTCGCAGTCAGTTGGTACTAATTCCGGGTCATAGAGGTTCTCGTCTAGGACGTTCTCAATGGTCATGCGTGAAGGCGTATCTCGAGGTGAGGATTGGCGAATCTCGAGTCCCTTGCGATCTATTATCTCTCTGCCCTGAAGTTGGAAAAACTCCGTGAGCTTGTCCAAAAAGATGAGATGGGAACGACTAGAGTCCCTCAACTCTTCTCTCAGCTCTCCGAGTTCCGCAGTCACTCTCCGTGAATGTTGGCCATGCATGTACATCATCGTGTAGTTTTGTTGCGTCAAGGCTCGTTGTTCTTCGGCGGCCATGATGGCGATCCGGGCAGCGAACCGCTGTGCGGCGTTCTTGACGGTTGCCAGGCTGTCCTTCAACTTGTCACCAAAACCGGATGGATTGATGAACATCTTGGTTCCAGTGACTAATAACACGCCTATTAATGTGTCATTCGGCAATTGCAGAGAGAAGGCTTACCCAGTGACGGTTTCAGAAACCAGCTGATGATGACCTCCATCAACCTATATATAGCTGTATAAAGAGATGCAACTCGTCGATGTAGCTCCTCATCTTGCGTGTGTATCTCCAGCAAAGCAGCATTGTCATTCAAGATGAAAGGGAGCTCCTCCAAGGCATTGTAGACTTCTTGTCGATAATGGCTAGATTCCTCCAATGCCTTAAAGATGATTTTAAGGCCCCCGCAAAGAACCGAGAGGTAGGATTCGGTTGGCACGAGATTCGCGAGTGTAGTTCCGGCTCCGGCGTTACTACAAAGGCTTCTGAATGCCTTTTTGAGTTTGCCCGTGAACCCTGGGGTAATCGTTTTATCTTTCAAGGAGAGGTTTTCCAGAACCTTGCAGGTGACTAAAACAGACTCTTCAACATCTGCCCACGAACAGGCCGTTGTGAGGTCAAGGAATGGAAGATTCCGCTTGGCACAGAGCTCATTTGCCTTGATAACCAGAGAATTCTGTGCATTGAGGCATGTGCGGTATATGTCATCCAGGTCTCTATCACGAATACGAGCAGACAATCAACAGAGTATCACAAGCAGGGTTCCAGAGGCAATAACATACAACGGAGTTGTTTCGGTTCGTTCAGCTTCCCACTGACCCGATCCAGTGTAGATGACCCCGGAACCAGGCGTAGCGGTCAAAGCTGGGTGCATATGTCCATCCAATCTTCTCACCATGAACTCTGGAACCTCATAAATGATCGAGGGGCCCTGAGCTGGGACATTTGGCGTGGATCGTCTGGAATCCATGGCATCGTTCGCTGGAGTGATATCTGGTGAGAGATGGAGAGGGAAGTTGGGGAATGCCCTTTGTTGCGAAAGCTGAGTTGCTACCCAACATAATCTCAAAGCCTGATCCAAGTGTAGGACACTTTCGAGGGGGCCGAGTTCTGCACAAAGCACTACGACACGTTTCATGCATCAGCCGCTGCTCATAGTGGTGGGTCGGGTAGGCAACATTACCAGGTAGCCCTTCCATTTGAGCATCTCGCAGCCAATTGCAATCAGAAAGCACCCTCCCTTTCTGACTCAGGTGCCCCGAGTTTGAGCGGCTTGGCAATCAGGCTGGCGCGTAGAGTGTTGTTCTTCCATAATGACCCCGCAAATTCTCAGGTGTAGTCAGACTGTCAGACCGGAATTTATTTACCCTACCTTTGGCCCATCGCCACACGATGAGGGAATCGTTAATCGCCTCGCCCGCCCACACCTGATCTCGCGTTTTACGTTAGCCCTTCCATTGTTGGCATCTCAGCTGTTTGTCTTCATGCCATCTTTCGAGGCTGGAAACCATCCGATGCTTTCGGAATCAGGCATTCATGCTGGCCCTGTCGACCAGCATGAGGACATCGTCACCGCTGCCACGAGCAAACCGGCCGTGTATGTTGATCCTTCAACCTCGGCCATCAGCAAAGCTGAGGGCGAAAGAAGCCGTGAACCCTCGCCAAAGACACCAAACCCATCTCTGAACAACGAGGAGCCTGACCCAGCGGTGAAACTGCCTGCTTCAATCTTATGCGGCAAGCTGGATGAGATTGCACAAAGCCTCCAAACAGAGATAGGACGGCTACCCATGGCATGTACCAAGTCAATCTCGCCCAGACTAGACCGTCAGATAGAATCTATCCGGCACTTATTAGAGGACGTTGAGAGAGGTCTTCATGCGCGGTAAGCCATTCTACGTGCCCACTTGCTATATAGTCTAACATGTGGTAGATGCGACGACGACGGGAAAAACAAAACGGAGTCCCTGAAACAAGTGGAAGAGACGCTAGTTTGCGAGGTGAAGAGAGGTGGCTTGGACGAATGGCACAAGGAGCAGCTAAAGCCCCAGCGTGGCCCGGCCTATGTCATAGAAGCCTATTATCGCTCACTCCCAATTTTGGATGAGATGACCGAAAATCAACGACGAGGGACTGGCCACATGGATCGGCAAGAACAACCTCACAGAGTGGTCATCGACTCCGAAGTCCTAACAGCCGAGCTGGAGGATGTTACGGGTATCACGATCATGGCTCCAACGCCGGCGATGTAAGACACCCCGTCCCATATAAACTAGGCCCGCGATGCTAGATGCTAACATTGACGAACTACCGGTAGCTTTGCTTCGCCATACAAGGTAATCGTACAGCTCAACCTTGCAGGCCTAAGTTGCTAACCATGTCAACCAAGATGCTCATTCGATATTATCCCAATATAGCTGAAAGAGTCTCAAACTTAGAGAGTCAGATGGCCCGATTGAAAAGAGAAGATGGCAGTACCACTTCGGGTCTCTCAGGCTCACCAGAGATGAAGCCGTCCTTAGTCCCGGGTGTGGTATCGTCTGGAAGGGGAAGCGGTCAAGACAATCCATCTATCTCAGTAAAAACAGCAACCAGCGGGGAGCCTGGAGAGGAGAGTTCGACATCCGACAATCGGACACAGCAACAAGAACAAGGCACAAGGAGGATAACGGAGCTGGCCACTCGAATCGATCACCTACGCCTATTGAAAGACCTCATCGAGATGGAACTTGCCCCAAGCATCGGTCTATGTCAACGCATCAAAGACGGAGTGGTGGAAAAGATCGCTTTCGAGGATCTCTGGTTTCTTTTCCAGCCGGGCGACATGCTCTACTTCAAGAGTCACAGCCACGATCAGCTGGGTAAGGCTTACGCGGTGACGGGAGGCCAGCAAAGAAAGCGATCGCGTACAAAGGAGGAAGTCATAGAGATGGGAGGACCCATGCCTCGGATCAATGATCCAGAGAATGATATCCCCGTTATCCACCAGGCAGGGCGCGGGACTTGGACCCCGCTGATTGTCGACTACTACACCATGGAATTCGATGGATACCACGTTGGGCCAGTGTGTGGCCGACGGCAAATCAGGCACTACGCTGGAGAGCGGAAGATTACAGATCTCCCAGTATATCCCCTGAGGTTTCACAAGAAAAGGGAAGAGATGATCCAGCAACTAACAGCAAGGGGCAAGATGTACTGTTCATCGTATGGCCACAAAAGCTATCGTGGCAGCACTACTCCTATTGAGCTAGGAAGATCTCCAGAAGAGATTCAAGGCGACATTTACGTCGACTTTCAAGACTATTACAGAACCCTCAAGCCAGATCCCATGAACCCATCAAGGAGACCAAGGCGGCAATTAGGCTGGTTGCCGCGCACGAGTCCGGATATTGCGGAGGCCGAGGATGTTGTCTCTGGAGATACATGGACCATCTGCGACCACGAAGTTGACGAAAAAGCTGCTGAAGACTTTTTGTCGGCGCAGCAGCCGGACTTGGAGCCAGTCAAGTTTGATCTGTTTGTACAATCAGAGGAAAACCTCCCACTCTTCCCGCATCACGTGCCGGCATATGTCTTTCGAAGTCGAAAATATGGTACGTGTACATGCTGCTTTAGTCTCAGGGGCTCAGCTAATGGTATTGCTCTCTAGTTCACGTTGATGTTAGCTTGGTGGCAGCGATTGACAAAAGCGAGGAGGCCCGAGACAGCAGCTTCAAAGACCTCGTCATCCCCGACAGCCACCGCAACATTTTGATAGGGCTCGTCAAAAACCAGATGGGGACACCGAATGAAAACATAGGACCAGATCCGGTTGACAATGCCTTTACGCAAATAGACATTGTGAGAGGAAAAGGGCGAGGTCTGATTATTCTCTTGCATGGGCCACCAGGGTCGGGCAAGACAAGTACCGCCGAGACATTGGCGGCCTACACTCGACGACCACTCTATCCAATCACTTGCGGTGATCTCGGAACTCATGCTGATATGGTCGAACGTTCCCTAATCGAGCACAGTGAGCGAGCGCAGCGCTGGGGCTGCATCCTGCTTCTGGATGAGGCCGACGTCTTTCTGAGCCGACGAGATTGGCGGGATACGAATCACAACGCACTGGTGTCTGGTAAGTTTACACATAAAAGCCTAGCATTTCAGTACAGCACCAACTAACCGTCAAAGTCTTTCTTCGCCAGCTCGAGTACTACTCCGGAATTCTGATCCTCACAACGAACCGAGTTGGGGTACTAGACGAAGCCTTTAAATCGAGAATCCATGTCTCTCTCGCCTATCCTACCATCGAACTCGAAGCAACATTGAATATCTGGGATGGCATTCTTAAACGCATCGATAGAGACAACAAGACTGCTACCGTCAAGATCAAATTCGATAGGGAGGCGCTACTCTCTTTCGCCGAGAACCACTACAAGAGCCACAGTAGGTCAAAGACGGCATGGAACGGCCGGCAGATCCGCAATGCCTTTCAGCTGGCCATTGCCCTCGGTCATCATGACCGCGATAACAAGCTGAAGAAGGCAGGTCTGACAGCTGGTGAGGCTGCTAAGAGCGGACATAAGAAGTGGATGGTAGTGAGGTTGACGGTTGACAACTTCCGCAACATCGCCAAGACGGCGAGGGACTTTGAGGACTATCTTCATGCTACTAGGGGGCATGATAGTACGATTGCAAAGCACATGGCTTTACGACACGATGAATCTCCGGATGAGTTCATCGAGACACCGTCTAGATCGGCGAGGAAGGACTATGGTCAGCAGAGACGGCGAGTGGCGTCCCGGGAGATTTCCAGTGGGAGGGAGAGGGCCTCGTCTTTCCTAGACCCTGGCAGGAACAGGCAGCGTACTCGAGAATTGCAGGCATCTTCGGGTTCTCGGAGCCAGAGAAGAGGCCGAGCATCAAGGGGTGAGGAGGATATGGTCGAGGAAAAGGAGGAGGCTGATGAGGAAGAGATTTTTGAACAGTTTTCTTCTGACAGTGATTAATTAACTAGAACCGTCACCAACAAATTAAACACACACTCCTTTGGCAACTGGATAATAATATCCTTGATTGGGGTTATAATTTGACTTGTTTAATCAGCGAGTAGTATAAAGTGAGCATGAAATTGCCCAGAAAAAAAATAAAGAAAAATAAACTTTTATTTAAAACTTTTTAAACCTACCTAGGGTAGGATCACCATTACAATCACGATCCAATGTAGTAGATCACGATAGAGACATATGCACGTCTCAATAGTGATAAATGACATGTAGGCAGATGGACGAGACACGTAGGCATCTGAAATTGGCATGGTCCACTATTCGAATCCTTCGATAGGCCGCATAAGGTGAAGATCTTCGATACACCGTTGTGGCTCGGCGGTATGACTGGAATGGAATCGTTTTTAACTGCCGCGTGTTAGGGTTGAAACGATGTAAAACGTGGGATTGCGGTAAGGCGGCGCCACGAAAAAGGCACATGATGCTTACTACGACTACGCTCTTCTTCCGTTTCTTTTGTCTTTGACAATTCCGCACAAACTTGTGACTTCATTAACATCGGCGATCCGCCATTTGCTATTGGCTCCGCCCCCTTGTATTGACGATGATAAGAAACATTGTATTAAACATCCCTAGACGAACCAATTTCCCCCCACAACAAGATTCAAAAGAAAGTGTGAGTGATCATTCGAGCGACCAACACCAGTTGCCGCCCATCACCAGTTGGTCCCAGCCTCCAACCTTCTATCCTCAGAACCAAACCATTCCAACAGAGGTAATTCCAACAGCGGTGAGCAGTAGAAGATCGAGGTGAACAGTTGGCGCACCGGCAACAGGGACGACACTTGGTGTCGCGGGGCTACCAGGCACAACGCCAGGCTCACTGGCACTGGGCTGAGAACCATCGACATGCTGGCCAGAGTCCGAGTTGGAACCAGAGCCGGGGCTCTCAGGGGCATTGGACTGCTGGGGGTTGCCAGCGTGCTTGGTGTCGTTGGGCTCTTCAGGGCCATCGACTTGTCCTGTAGCACCGGGAGCACCGAGAACGCCAGGAGCAGGAGAAGAACCAGGAGCCCCGGGCTGGGAGGCAGAGTTTGGCGATTGTCCAGGTGCAAAAACAGTCTGGGTTGGCTCAATATCCCCAGGGCAAGAGTAGATGGTGATAGCGGGAAGAGTCTTGGTTGTAATGCAGGTTGATGGCTCTGTGTCTGCACCAGCTAAGGTGCTGGTGAGAAGAGCAACAAGCATAAAGGTAGATGATGACTTCATGTTTGAAAAGGAGAAGTGTTTGCAGGGGAAAACGATGTCGGTTGGGCGAGAAAGAAGATTCACTGATGGTCGATTTCCAAAGAACGAGGGGCAAGAACAGCACTTCTAATACCTGCGAGGCCTCTTGTCCCTTTACCGAGTGTTGTCACATGTATAGGTGAAGAGATTAACCGACCAGTATGACGACTTACAGCTCTCCGGGTCTTGATGCCGAGCAGATCCATTCCCTAGATCAGCAAGAGGCCTCAACATGAAGCTTAACAGGAAGCTTGACAGAAAACGTCTCAAGCTCGACGCTTTCAGGATCGTTCACGAGAGACGACAAAAGATCGTTACAAGCACGCGACCGAAGAAGGACCGATCTAGGAGAAGCTGAAAGCTGACGAGCACGAGGATTCTCCGAATAGGGAAGAAAGAGATGTGATCCCTCATTCTTCAAACTCAATTGCAAGACGATAACCTCAGTGAGCTAGCTCCATCCAAATGCCCAGACGTGATACGGGGTGACATGGAGTTGAAGTGGATGCTCACAGGACCTTGGACTGAATTCTAACCCGTGCCAAGGTGCAGTGATGGGAATGGCATCTCGGCCGTTCCAACGCTTCTTGTGAAAGGGGACTAAGTGATCAACTAGTAGACTTTGACTTGTCATCTAAGTGGGGGTGCTCTACTGATTATCTGAAGGATTCTGATCTGGATGTCTCGGTCCGACCTACCATGTCACACAAGGGGCTTACCTATGCAAGACATCTTGAAGGAATGTCCAAGATTCAAGAAGACTAGTAGGCGATGCTAACCTAGGACTTTGAAGCTCGCTTAGAGAGTGTGAGAAAAGTGGCCGGAATAGGTAGCTAAGGGATTTCCTTATCCGAGCTTGTGAAGATGCCATATGCTGAAATGGATGCGAGACTGTGCCAGCAGGTCCCTCATAAGTTATAAAGACCTTTAAGCTCTTCAGGAACTTTTTTCTTTATTCTCATCACATCTTCTTCATTCTTTACATCTTCAAGTTACCTACTAGTCAAGACATTCTTTCACCAAGAAGCGAGGCGCTCAGTTCACACTGACACCATGCATCTCCGAACTTTTGTCTGGGGCAGCGCAGCCTTGCTCCTTTCGAGCACGGGTCTCTCTGTAGCCGACACGCCTGGCTGCCTCAAAGGCGTCCAGGTTATTGAGCTTCAGCCTTATGAGGTCATTTGTGATGGGACCACCTCGGCTTCTACTCGCACTAGGTAACTTGTCCTGCAAATCCCGAACTAAGAAGAAGCTGACTTGAGTCTCTAGGACTTATACTGTTCCTCTGGGTACCGATTCTCCTGATCAACCTGGCACCCCTGGAGCGCCTGATACCCCTGACAAGCCTCAGAGTCCAGGTCAGCCCGGAACTCCAGGGGACTCCAGCACGCCTGGTCAGCCAGGTGACCCCGGGCGACCTCAGGTTCCAGGCCGGCCCATAGTTCCTGGCCATCCTGAAAGTCCCAATCAGCCAGGATCACCCCCTGATGTTCCTCCTGTATCTTCTGTCACCATCACCATTACCGGCACGCCTCCCCCTGTGAAGACCGACGTTACTCCCCCTCCGAGAGGAGGTACTCGGACCATCACTGTATACATTTTCCCTCCCCCGACCCCTAGAACTACCACGTCCTTCGTGACAGGCGGAACCCCTGGAACAACGACCTTCCCGCCAGCTCCTGGCTGCTCAGGCTCCCAGTGTATCGAGACCGTGATGGTAACTGTCCCAGGACCTACCCCCAGTCTCACTACCAGAACAAGCACGATCGTGAAGACAGGCCCTCCCCCGTTGGATCCTCCGAATACAAGAGTTGTGACGACCACTGTCCCAGGAACTATTCCTGGAACTATCACTATCCCTCCTGCTTCGACTTGCGAGACCTCGTGCGTGGAAACTGTGATAATTACGACTGTCCCCACAACACCACCCAACACTGCCATCACTTTGACGGAGGTCTGCACGGCTACAACTTCCTGCGAGCCCACCACTATTACGCCTCCAGCCGACTGTGTTCGTCCTTGTACCACAACGGTTATTACCTACCCTCCCATGACATTTTCTCCCACGACGACAACCCCGCCGGATGTTGTCACGACAATCACCGAGTCTTGCACAGCTACAACCTCCTGCGAGCCCACCACCATTACCCCTCCGGCCGACTGTATTCATCCTTGTACAACAACGGTTATTACCTACCCTCCCACCACAGCATCTCTCACTACGGCAACGCCGCCGCCAGATGTTATCACGACGATTACGGAGCCTTGCACTAGCACTGGTTCTTGCGAGCCTATCATCACTATTCCGCCGGCGAGTGATTGCACTCACCCATGTACGACCTCGGTTATTGTTCGTCCTTCCAGCTCAACTTCCCTCACGACCACACCTCCTGACGACATCACCACTATTACTGAGCCATGCCCGAGTACTGGAACCTGCGAGCCCGTGGTTACTATACCACCCCGCAGTGATTGCACTCGCCCATGCACCACGTCGGTGTTTGTCCGTTTCTCTACCAGTTCATCAGAGGCCCCTTTCACGACTACGGATGTGTCTTCTTCGACGGAAGAGTCGTCTAGCACAAGTGAGACCTCCTCAGCACAAGAGTCTACTACGTCTGAAGAGCCCACGACCACAACAGAGGACCCTACTTCCTCTGAGGAACCTACAACTACTCAGCCGGCTGAGACTACAGCAGAGTCAACTACAGCACAGGAATCTACCACGTCTGATGAGACTACCACTGCGGCAGAGTCAACCACATCCGAGGAGCCAACCACATCTGCTCAACCCACAACAAGCACGGAACCAAGCACAACGGAGGCACCGACAAGCACAGAAGAGTCTACAACTTCTGACACCCCATCAACAACGACATCGGAAACCCCACCTTGCACACCTGGCCTCCAATGGGCGTTCTACAACTTTGAACAGGGTACTGACGGAACAACCGAGCCTGGACGAATCCCATATCATCCTACTGAGCGAACTACAACCTGGTCTGAGCAAACGTTCCAGATTGGCACTTCCCTCAGCGGTCAATCCCCTGGATTAACGGGAACAACCACCACCGTCGGAATTCCAAGCCAGAATGAAGCCTTCACTGTCTACGGTACAGATACTGGCACAGATGCCATGTACAACATCGTGCAGCACATTGGTTATTTCCACCCCAACAGGGCTGGCACATACACCTTCAACCTCCCAGATCGAGAGCTAGACGATGTTGTGTACACTTGGTTAGGAGATTCAGCAAGGTCGGGATACAATAACGGCAACGCCTACTACATCGCCGATTACTACGCACCTACCGCGAGGTCTTTCACCTACGATGTTCAGAATGCTGGGGATTACATCCCGTTCAGGCTTTCGTGGGTCAACGCTCAGGATGGTGGTGGCTTTGGCTTTTCTGTTACTGATCCCGATGGCAATGTTATCCTGTCTGACAGTACTCCAACTACTGATGGACAATTCGTCAATGGATGTGCTGATTCTGTTGATGCCCCTCCATTTGACTTTTAGTCGACTGAGGCTGTTATCCTCACGGTAACTGCATCCACGTGTGTTTGTTTGGACTGTTATTCTATACTTGCATATCTCCTATGTTATCTTTTTTGTATCAATTGTGTGGTAAATACATTGTTTTATTAGTGCCAGTTGGTCTGGGAACGATGTAGGGGTAATCTTCTACTCAACTTTGATCTAATCGAGCTATCTCCTTGATTGCATGAAGACTCACAAGCCGTCTGTGTTATTTCCGTTGGGTTGCTCAGAGACCTCCCCCACCGCCCCTTCGAGCCCTTGGCCAAGTCCTAAGCCGTACTCGCCCCACTGATAGGACGATCTCGTCTTTCGGTTATCCCGACTTCAACTATGATAAAGAACACATTTCCAGCATATCATAGCATCATAACCCGATGCTAACATAGTAGCCTTTTTTTTTTAGCCTTTCTGCCACCTATGGCGGGCTATAGGCAGCCAAAGACTTATGCCTATCTATATAAGGGGTATTTAATTACTCTAACCTCCGTACGAGAAATAAGAGAGAATTGCCATTTCCTACCTTACTAACTGCAATCATTAATATTATAGCCGCTAATACGATGCGAAGAACCATAATCGATTAAGCAATAGAAGTCGACCGGTCATATAATAGAACCGCCGTACGCCGGTATAGGGACCGATACCCTCTCCCTTGCCCCCTCTTAGGGCCAGAGAAACTATATATCCTAGATAACACGGATCCACTGATAGGACATTATCTAAGACACCAAAATATTTTAGTGAGAGACTATTAGTACAATATTGCTTTCGATGTGAGGGGACAGAGATGCTAACTGTAATTAGCTTAGATCCTTTCAAGATACACGCAATTAAGGAGGAATTCTTCTTTAAAGCCTCAGTGTTGGTAGTCTCAATCTCTAGCTGCAATCAGCAAGAGAGATTGTGTTACCATCGCCCTCCTCAGGGCGCTGAAAGTGCCGATGGAAGTTAGGATGTCACTTTGTCATGCAAGAAGGCCAGCTGATCTTTGGCAAACACTATTTGGTCCCTCAGTTTCAATCTCCTTTATTTCCTTTTGGTGAATGGAATAAACTGATCACATCTGACTTGGCCTTGGTTGGCAGTGTTGTGTGTTTGTGAGGTCGTGTCTCTGCTTTGGTGACCAACACAATATCCCCCCATCCCCTCAATCCATTACAGTACTATTAGGGACGGAAAGCCTCATCGCTCTTTCATGTCCCTACGTATGTAAGAGCACAGTGGAGGACGATTAACTCAGATTGCCCAGTCATATTCTCGCCGACCCTATCAAAGAGTATTCTCCTAACTTCTTCATTGCCCATCTAAGCGACCATATGTGTGGGTGTTTTTGAACTGAGGAACGTTTCACTACTAACCTACCCTGGAGGCTGAGAACCTGAAACGGGGACAATGAACTAAAAATAGATACGTCACCTAGCCAATAACAATAGCTTCGTCCCTGACGCGAGACAGGGATGCTGGCCAAGACTGAACGCGTCGAGGGCTGGAGAGTCTTTGTTATAGTTTAATATCAGGAGGATATGATGCAGTCAGTATGAACTCCTGCCCTCACTAACCCGTCAGAGACTTGACCTTCTCAACATGTGCGTTGTCCTCATCATTCACCTCGTGGACACCAAAATCCTCCCCTAGCTTTCCCTTCTCCTCTGGGCCATCAAGATCCACGCCATCGCCAAACACCTCCTGAACCTTTTCCAATGTAAAGCCCTTCGTCTCGGGGTAGAAGAACCAGAAGACGAGCACTTCTATCAGCAGCCAAACCACATAAACGAGGTAATACTTCCATCCCAAGTCGTCCATTCCAATGGGGTTAACAAATTGGTTGAAGAACAAGGCAGCCTTGTTCGCGAACAGTAGAATACTCAGACCCATCGCTCGAAGCCTGAAGGGCAAGATCTCGGTGGGATATGCGAACAGTAGTGGGTTCAGACACATGTTGAACGACGCATAGTAGATGAAGATGAAAGCAAGCGCTGACTTGCTCGCCACCTTGGAACCATTCTCGTTATACACAGCAATACTCGCCGTGAGAGCGGAGAAGGTCACAAACATGGCCACGCCGCCACCAACAAACATCGTTCGACGGCCAACCTTGGTTGATAGAACAGCGGCGAATAGCGCAGTGACATAGTTGGCAGTACTGATTGTACCCGTAAGCATGGTTTGATCATGCTGAGTTGTAATGCCGATGCTGGTCAAAATCTTGGTGAGGTAGTATGACACAAGACCGTTGCCGCTCCATTGCCCGAAAACAGCCAGAGTGATGATAAGGAACAGTCGCTTCCGGTTACCTGGCGTGGCAAAGAAGAGCTTCAAACCCTGTTCCTGAACAGCTCGTTCAGCCTTGAGAGTCTCGTTCATCTCCCAAAACTCAGCGTGCACGAGAGGATCATTCCAATCCCCGTTTCCGTGGGTCTTAACCAGGATCTTATACGCTTCTTCGCCACGGTCTTTGTATACGAGCCATCGAGGGGATTCGTCGAGGAACCAGATAAAGGTAATCTGGATGATGGCAGGCCCCGCTTGGAGAAGGGTCGGAAGACGCCATGCCCAGGCACTCGGGATGTGGTAGCTTCCAAAGGCAACCCAGCCCGCAAGAAGAGAGCCCAAGTAAAAGCTCGTGTTGTATAGGGAACTGAACAAGACTCGATGTCGTGGATGAGCGAGTTCCGAGATGAGGACCGGGCCGGCTGCGAGGGCGAGTGTGATACCGAATCCGACGACGATTCTTCCGCCGAGGAAGAGACCGATACTAGAGCTGGCGGTTTGCATGACGACACCGGTGATCATGATGATACTTCCGATTATGATAGACTGACGACGACCGAATCGATCCGAGATAAAGGCCGACAACGGTGTGGAAAGAATTGCACCAAGGGGATAGGACGCGCTGGTGATACCCAAGAGTGCACCCTTTGGTGAGCCGAACTGTTCCTTCCAAGCTTCCACGCCTTGAAGGCTGGTGAGAAGACTCGAATCATAGCCATTGGTTGCGCAAACGACGAGACAGGCGGGAGCGAGAATGGAATAGAGGTGGATAAGTGATGGGGTGAGTGAAAAAGCAGAAGTGTGATTCTGAGCGAGGATCTCGGCCACACTCCGAGAAGGACGACCTGTTGGAATATTGGAGGTCATTCTGAACCGATGCCAATTGAACGAGGTGTTTGATGAAAGAAGGGGTCAGGATGTGGTTGCTGAGGATCAAGAGACTCAGGGGGTGTAGGCGAGAATTACCTTTATAGTTTTGAAACCGACTTCACCCTACACCACTCCGGCCTTGAACTTGATGATGGTTTCTCAACATGAACTGACTCCTGATGGTCGAGAATCCCTAGCGCGGATTGGAAGAGTCCCGTGGTCGCCCCCGGATTGACAGGCGAGAGAACCTGGGGCCCCAGAAAATGGCTCGGTGGTAACCCTATGTTCCAAAGAGGTTAGGGGTGAGCAGAGTTGGCGCGGAGAGACGGACCAGGTCCGACGGATAACCTGGATCGCCACATGAGCGGAGTCAGGTCCGTGTCTCCCCGGTCATGAAGGTCTCGGCAATTTGTGTCACAAGATGTGCCATGACTAAACGGGGTAGACGGTCATCGACGTCTTAAAGGCGGCTGGTATTCTCTTTTCGGTCTGGAGTACTTTTCAAGAGCTGGCAACGCTTGAGCCCATCATTCAGCTCAGTTCGACCCCCATCTTCACTCAATTCGACATCACCATGACCGTCATCAAATTACAGCCTGAGGCAGCTCCTGGCCAGGTCAACGGCAATGGCACAAATCATGCCAAGGCTTGGGCACAGGAGAAACTGTCGCAGATGACCCTAGAGGAAAAGGTCTTGCTTCTTTCTGGAGAAGATCTTTGGAGAACACATCCTATTCCTCGCCTGGGGATTTCCCGCATCAAGACCTCTGATGGCCCTGTGGGTGTCCGTGGTGGCATTTTCACTGATGGAGTCAGCGCTGCTTCAGCACCAACGGGGTAAGAATTGGTATTCTTCATGGATATTATGACAGTCACTAACGAATCGACTTTTACAGTGTCTCTTTGGCTGCTACCTGGGACAAGCAGGTTATCAAGGACGTCTGCCAAGTCCTTATCGCCGAGGCTAAGAGTAAGGAGGTTGATGTCCTACTTGGTCCTACAGGTAAGTCATCATCTTGTTGCTATTGCTCATTGCCCCATTTCTAACCAGCAATCAGTCTGCCTCCCAAGGACTCCCCTCGGTGGTCGCAATTTCGAGGCCTACAGCGAAGATCCATTCTTGACCGGGAAGCTCGCCGCCACATACATCAACACCATGCAAGAGGCAGGTATCGGAACATGTGTCAAACACTTCGTTGCGAATGACCAGGAAACCCGTCGGTTTTTCATTGACGAGAAGATTCCCGACCGCGCTCTACGGGAAATCGCCCTGCAGCCCTTCCAAATTGCCATCCGCGATAGCAACCCATGGAGTGTCATGACAGCTTACAACAAAGTCAACGGCACTTTCTGTTCTGGCCATGAGTTTCTCTTGCAGGAAGTGCTTCGAAAGGAATGGGGTTGGGACGGACTCGTTATTAGTGATTGGTTCGGTACCAACAGTGTTGTTCCATCTGTTAAAGCAGGGTGAGTTCTGAAGATGTGCCCCAATTGAGAAATAGCAGTGGCTGACAAGTAATAGCTTGGACCTCGAGATGCCTGGTCCGATTCGAAGGAGAGGCAAACATTTGATCGAGGCTTTTCGTCTAGGATTGGTGGACGAATCATTCATCGACGCGTCAGCTACACGGGTTCTAGAACTGCTCTACAAGACGGGGAAAAGCAGCATTCCGGATTGGAAGGAGGGACAAGAAAAGGCCGACGATCTTCCCGAGCACCGAAAGATTCTTCGTCGGACTGCTACTGAAGGTATGCTCCTCTCTAGAATCTCAATGAGATAATCTGCTTACAACCTCTCTCCAGGAATCGTTTTGCTCAAGAACTCTACCAACATTCTCCCACTCTCCGATTTGAACGGTAAAACGATCGCTGTGATCGGCCCCAACGCTGCACGGTCGGTTGCTACAGGTGGTGGAAGCTCAAACTTGGCTCCTCACTACCGCACGACACCATATGAGTCTATCAAGTCTCAAGTGATGGAGAAGGCCCCGACAGCCAAGGTTCAGACGCATCCGGGCATCCTCACACATCGTTATACTCCTCTCGTCGAGCCTGCCGTGATGAGAAACCCGGAAACAGGAAAGCCTGGCTTCTTGTTATCATTCTATCGAAACATGAGCCACAGCGGCGAACCCTTCATGGTGGAGAATCGCCCAAGCTCGCACTTGGTCTGTTATGACGGACTCCCACCTGAGTTGACCACCGGTGAGCGGTACTCATACAGGGGCAAGTCCATCATTACTCCAAAGACCACGGGCTTGCATGAGTTTTCTCTGTCCTCATGTGGTCCTGGCAAACTCATCTTGGACGGAAAGGTCATCATTGAGATTGATCGACATTGGTGGTCCCCGAAGTCTGCCCTCTTCATGAGCTACGGTTCGCCCGAAGAGCGTGTCCAGATAAACATGCAAGCTGGCAAAGAATACGAAGTGGTTCTCGAGTCGATTAGTCGGGAGCCAAAGCCGTATGACCTCGACTTTATGGCAGAACTAGAGCGTGAAGAGGTCCAAGATGGTGGTCGCATAGGATTTATGGAGAACCCCGGTGATCTCCAAAAGTTCTTCCAAGAAGGAGTCAACATGGCTCGGGACAGCGACATCGCCATCGTGGTTGTGGGCAAGGACCACGAGTGGGAGACTGAGACCAGCGACATGGTGTCAATGGATTTGCCGGGGCGATCGAACGAGTTCATTGCTGCCGTGGTCAAAGCAAACCCCAACACCATCGTCGTGAATCAGACGGGTAGTCCTATCACGATGCCCTGGAGTGAAGAGGTTCCGGCTATCATCCAGGCTTGGTACCAGGGACAAGAGCTAGGAAACTCTCTGGCCGATGTCCTCCTTGGTGCCACCAACCCGAGCGGCAAGCTTCCAATCACCTTCCCGAAGCAAATTGAGGATAATCCCTCGTATGGCAATCATCCTGGAGAGAATGACATCGTCCACTATGGCGAGGGTATCTACTCCGGCTACCGTTTCTACGATCTGCGCAAAATCGACCCTCTCTTCCCCTTCGGTGCAGGCCTCTCTTACACAACGTTCAAGTACAGCAATATCCGACTCAGCGGATATATACTTCCTAGCAACGGTGAGATTGAGGTCTCGGTGGATGTAACCAACACGGGAGACCGTGACGGTAAGGAAATTGTCCAGTTCTACGTCAAACAAGTCAATCCTCGATTGGGAAGGCCAGTTAGAGAGCTCAAGGGCTGGGACAAGGTTTTTGTGCGCGCAGGAGAGACAGTCACAGCACGCGCGACTCTCGATAAAGTGAGTGTCTCATACTGGGATGATGCCGTCGATAAGTGGGTGATTGAGGGAGATGCCGAGTTTCATGTCACGGCGGCCAAGGATTCTCGAGACGAGGGTGTAACTGCGACATTCCGTTCCTCGAAGGCATTCCAATGGATTAACTAATTTATTACGGGTCTCGATGTAAAGATTTGAAAAAGTCAATTAGGATAGTAATTGCAATATTTCCCAGTCTCGTGCAACTGTAGGAGACATTTCCGTTGTGAGTCCCGTGATAATTTCTCTTGCTTTCCCTCCCATCTTCCAATCCTTTGGTAGCACGAAATGAAGAGTTTCCCGGCGAAGCAAAAGTGAAATCTGCACTTCGAGAGCAAAAAGACTAGACTAATTAGCATCGAGACGGTTTCTGGCTGTTTGAACCATACCTTCGGCAAGTGTTGATAGGATGCATTAGCAACGGTAAAGGTGTATGGAAGATTCCACTGTAAAGGGTGCATTTTAACGCGCTCCCGATAGCCGTCTGGGCACCGATTTGATCCTCCTCGGACAGCATGCTGCCTTGTTCACAGTGTAGAACCCTGTAGATGAATGGGCGGTGGATGATAGACTTGGCGGCGAAGTATCGTGCCATGAGGTTCCCGCGTAAACGTTCGTGGACCGGCCGTATCCGAGTCATGTCTTGATGGTCGATTTCCTGAGCCTCCGAGTATGCAGAGAATTCGAGCCCAGATGGCAAACACATTCGCCATTCTTCGAGCTGACGGTCTAGCTCGTGAATGATAGAGGGAGTTGCCGATAGGAACGTCATGGGCTTTTCAGCCGATGGGGAATCGTGGCTCGAATTTTCGCTATTCTGTTCTTGATAGGCCATCTAGTAAGCATCTGAAAGTCAAACAATTGATCATTCATGTCATACCTCGGCTGTACAGGTGGAAGAGAATCCGATTTAGAAGCTTTCTCATGGAGATGAGAGCTAGAAAGAAGAACTGGTATTGGGCGTAATGGGGATCTGTTCCCACGCCAGGCATAAGTGGTAACGGTATGCTGCTGGCCAGCTTTCCTAGACCACTAGCTGGGAAGTCGAACTCGGCGAGGATTTGACTGCAAAGCTGTGAGCAGAGTTCTATCGCTCATTTCTGGTTGTCCAAGGATACCTTTCGTGTAGATATGCAATCCAGAAAAGTTGGCATTCCCGCGCCCCCAAGGTCCCCTGTCTGCAACAAGTCAGCAGCCACTCCCCCGGAAAAGGGACTCACGATGCGTACAGGGGGACTAAGATCAAGATAGAGCAACAAGCTCGGTGGCTCACTTGCCATGCATCGTATACCCTAAGTTTAGCGGAATAGAACACTCTGTGGCACGGAGTCTCGTCAGTAAAAGCCTTGTTCGTCCAGATAACCACATACCCCATTAGCAGTAGGCACTCCACACTACTCCAGTTTGCGCCTTCGAGATCGCGAAACATCTCGTTTGCCAAATTGAAGAAACCGATCCCGACGTCATGTTCATGGCTGGAACACCACTCTTCGTGCCCAGAGTAGTAAGCGGCAATAGAACCTATGGCACAGACAAGCAGTACAGTGCATGTGCTATAGTCCTTTGCAAAGTTTATCTGCAAGGCCTTGCTGAGAATGTCAGAGTAGAATATGTTCTCGTCCAAGATGAGACAAGATGGATGGAAGTTCTCAAAGTATGACTTCGTCAAGAGGTGCACATCTGATAAGGACAACCCCGAAAGCCAAGTATGATCTCTTGAAAACATCTCGAGGCGGCGAGGCGGTGCCATTGACTGGGACATCTTGGGTCGCTTGATCTCGAGATGCATAGGATATTGCAGATCGGGCTCGCTGAGTTGGAGGGGAGAACATGGCCAGGTGAGCAAGTGTTGCGGAGCGGTAGAGTGCCTTTGTGAGAGGGAAAGCTCTTCCCGGATCCGGCCCGTGTCAAGGAACGGGGTTGGGGCTGTGTAAAGGTCTCCAGTCCCGAAGTTCATGGGACTGAAGGTAGCAACGTGGGTGCTGGGACTAGAAGCCGGAGCCGGAGCATCGTGGGCTCCCCGAGCCAAAAGACTTCTGGACTGTCCTTCATTTTGCCGAGCAAATGCAGTCAAAATGTCTAATTTCTCATCCATGCGTTTCAGAGTCCCTTCTAATTCGGCAACCGAAAGATTCTTTCTAGAGGCGGTCTTTGATCAGATGCCTGTCACGTCAGGGGGTCGTTCAGGAGAGGTTGGCCTACTTTGCAGCGACTGTTTCCACATAACTGCAGTCCAACCCAAGACGAGAGCAGCGCCCACAGGATGGCTTATTCTCGTTGCATTTTGTCTTTCGTTTTCGACAAGCATCGCATGCCTATCTCGTGTCAACAAGTGATCAACGGTATGAGAGTGGTTGGGACCTACATTGAGAGCCAATCGTCGGGAAGGGTTACCAGAACCTTGAGATTGATCTGCCATCTCCTCTCACAACAGCATTGGCCTTGAAGATCTTTATATGGTGATTAGTTGAGAGGTTTTGTGCTCTGGTCATTAATTCGGTTTAGAAATGTTTTTACCAGTGTCATGACGGAAGAAGAAAAGTCTATACGCGCTTCCCCTCCTCTTCCGCGCGATTCCGCGGGAAAAACACGTGACTTTACACGTGGTACACCCGAAATACCTAGCATGACCCCTGCCTACTCTGTATACCGTTCCACGACTTCAGTTGTAATATCTGAGTAGCTGATATTCATAACCTCCATCATGTTCCCCGATCTATCTGCGACATAGGCAGCTTTATGGGATTTTGATCCGGTCATATCCAGCCCAACCTTCCTTCCATGTCTTTCTGGTCTTGAATAGTCAAGGCGAGGAAAACTCGATTTTTCTTATGTCAAGGTTTCATTAGTCCTGCTTCCTTACCTACAGGAGAATGGCCCATGGCAGACATTCGAGACCCGAGCAGGAAATTCACTGAGCATGGTGATTTTAGGGGATGTACTATTGTATAACAGCTGGGGTTACAACAATGACTAGTGCATTAAGCAGCCCAAACCACCCCATACATACCAGCCAGTTTGCTTTGCAGCAGAGCGCATTCCGCATTTTCTCGAAGCGGGGAAGGGTATAGTTTACCTGCCTATATAGGGTCATGTGGTCCAAGAACCCCTCTAGGAACAGCTCAGGTTACTATATTCGAGGTTCGGAAGATACCTTCCGTTTCACGATACAGGCTAAATTCTAATAGGCGGGGAATTTGCGGCGATAGAGTTTGCTGCGGGTATATTGCAACCAACTACCGAGTTGGGTCCATCATGTTAGACGGACTGCCCTAACAGATATTTCAAGGGCCATTGGATCTGTCGTAAATAACCGCCAGAGAGTATAAATAAAGCATGCGAGTCAAGGCAAGGTCTTGGCTTCCAGTTACCCCCAGACAGAACGCTCCCGTCAATTTCTTCCCTCCCCAGCACTGGCACCCCTATCACCATGAAGCTTTTCCTGCCTCTCGTCGCCCTTTTGGGCACTGTCGCCGCCCAGCTCCAACAAATAACCAATTTCGGATCCAACCCGTCAGGTGCCAAGATGTTTATCCATGTCCCCAACAACCTGCCGTCCAACCCAGCCATCGTGGTTGCTATCCACCACTGCCAGGGCACAGCCCAGTCGTACTACCAGAATACGCCGTATGCCCAGCTTTCTGATCAGAAGGGCTTCATCGTCATCTATCCCGAGAGTCCCTACAGTGGAACTTGCTGGGACGTCAGCTCCAAAGCTACCATGACTCACGATGGCGGCGCCAATAGCAACAGCATAGCCAACATGGTTCGCTACGCCTTACAGACTTACAAGGCCAACCCTGCCAAGGTTTTCGTCACGGGTACTTCGTCCGGTGCTATGATGACTGTGAGCTAAGACACTCATGTGAGGGACGAGATATTGACAGTAGCATAGAACGTCATGGCCGCCACTTATCCAGACCTGTTTGCAGCTGGGATCGTCTACTCTGGTGTACCAGCCGGATGCTTCTTCACCAACTCGGTCAACGGCTGGAACTCGGACTGCTCTCAGGGTAAACTCAACAAATCACCAGCCGACTGGGCGAAGATGGTCAAGGATGCCTATCCTGGGTATAATGGAGCCCGGCCCAAGATGCAGATCTACCATGGCGGTGCTGATAATATCCTCCTTTCACCCAACTATCAGGAAACCATTGACCAGTGGGCCGGTGTGTTTGGCTACAATTCAATGAGCCCCCAGTCGTCAAACAACAATGTTCCCCAAGCTGGTTATAAAACCGACACGTTTGGGCCGAAGCTAGTTGGCATCTTTGCACAAAATGTCGGCCATTCTGTCCCTGTCCGAGGTGCTGATGATATGAAGTTCTTTGGATTATAGAGGAGTTGAATAGTCTAATCAGCTTAGGTAGATCAAGGCAACTGACGAGAGAAATATGGTTAACAGGGCAATCAGACCATCATTTGTGACTCTTGGCACAATAGTCAATATTAAAAGAAATCTACCATTGTCCATTTGTCACATGCCGGACCTGAAGAATAACTAGTCCGACGAAGTAATGATCATTGTAGAGCTGGAAACCCGTTTTCCTGACTAATCAACCGGAATGCTTGTCCACTTCCATCAGTCCAACTGAGTTGAATAGCCAGCAAAGTCCAACAAATCGAGCCCTGTGAGACCGATCAAGAAGCTCTGGTCATCACTATAAATAGCCGAAGTGAAATCGCATTCCGACACGACCAATGGCTCGGACCCTGTTGTTGGCTGTTGCATCAACAATGCCGTAGCTGAAAGTGATCCGAGCCCCTGTCCATCCCTATGATTCCACCCAGTATCCTCATCCGCGTGTTGCAGATTGTACAAGTTCACATTTGGAGCAGATGACTCCCTGCTTGTAAGTGCAACCACATTAGTTGTGTCTCGTTCGACCGGACCATCGAAATGGCTCGTCTGTGGTTGCTGGCTTGCAAGCCACGCTGCCCAGTCATTATATGCTGAAGGATGTAGTGACTCTGAATCTTCTTGAACCTCTTCTGAAAAAGTTCCAGATTGTCGGAGTTTATCAGCAGCCTCGTTTGAGATGGACTGCAGTGTTTCCACGAATCTCACACCAACTTTGGCAGTCAAGTTCCCGGCTGCCATATCCCGGAGGCAATTCAGGCCAAAGTTTACTCTGCTCACATATGTAGAGTCTCTTTCGAGAATTCCAGAAATGAGAGTGACGATGGTTGCAATGCTGCAGCCTTGAAAGTCGGTGAAAGAGAATCGAGCCGTATTCCCAGTCCGAGCCAAGTCCTCAAAAAGTTGAAGTAATTTTCTCGCCGCCTTTACGCAGGACTTGGATAATCTTTCAGTCGCCCCGTCGATTTTCAATGGTTGAACCTCTTGACTGAGATGATGTTGAAGTGTAGTTCTCACGGCTGTGATAAGAGAGACCTTGCCGATAGCGATCCAGGCATAATAGTAGTTCAAATAAAGGTGAAACACGGCTCGGTATCTCGAATCTCGGGGGCTGATGTTATCTAGATCAAAATCCCCGGGCAGAGACTTCTTCCAATCTTCGAGTTCGGCTTCCACGTTGGCTGATTCTGTGGGCTTCGTGGATTCGGCTGACCGGGTTCTAAAGCGTAGTCAGCATAGTGAGTTCTGAGACTTTGTTTGTAAACCTACTCTGAAGCTGCAGCATGATCCAATATTACGACCAAACGTGCATAGGCAATTTGCAGTTCGATATTGTCAAACTTTTGGGCCTTGTCAATTGATGGCAGAGGGGCTGGCAATGGAGCCTTGATGATAGCCGCATCCACGGACCGCGGCCGGTTGAGCTTAATGGTTGTGCATCTAAGCCACAGGCTCAGTTCACCAAGGCGTTAAAAGTCGAGACATTATACATACCGTTCGAGGGAGTAAATAGACCACCAAAGTCGATGTCGGAGCTCCCGCTCTCTCTCATCCATCGTTTGATCATCCGAGCTTTGATGCAGATCAAACGCCAATGCCTTCCTGAGAGCCAGGCCCATGTATATATATGAAGACCCGACCGCACTCAATGGCATGAGGTAGACACCAAGAAGAAAGCAGGCTTGGATCGATCTCAGGCATGACCTCTCTATGATGTCGGGAATGAGGAGTTTGGCTTGACGAAAGAAGACACGCCCCGGGTCGCATTCCTCAGTCTGGAGAGTAGGCGACGAGTTGCTGGGTCTTTCAAGGGGAGTCCAGTGGCTACCAAGGGCAAATATTCCCAGTATAAGACAGATGAAGCTGGGGTCGGACCTCAAGGGTGACGTCGGGTTAGAGTAAAACTGGTCTAGCTCATCGATGACTTGGGCTTGGTCAAAGTAGAAGAATATGTCGACACCATGTTTGATGCATACCGATAATAAAAAGTCAGCCACCGACTTTGGAGGTAATGAATCGACGGCAGCCTTTAAGCGAGACTGTTCAACTAGTGAGAGGGTTCTGGGTCGAATGATATGCTTTGCAACATGCATTAGCAGGGACTTTTGACGTTTTCGAGTACTATCGACATACCGCTTGCATGACAGCCATGTCTTGTTCTTCCGGACCAGACATGGCATCGAGTGAGAAAGCCTCGCGAAGTCTGGATAAGAAATTTGGCCACAAAACCCTTTCAGTCTGGTCTATAATCACGAGTTAGCGGGTGTTGCAAGAGTCCAGTCTGGGTGACTTACGGCTGTCGATAGATATGTCCTGCTGAGGTGTGGTCGTAGACTGGCTCGGTGGAGCGGTAACCGGGTTCAGAAGAGGGAGCGGACTCTCACTGTCTCGTGAGGATGGTCTCTCTCTGTCTGTGTGAGTGCAACAGTCACAGCACAACCAGGGATAAGAACGTACTTTTCGAAACGGCAGGTCAAATTATTGGTTTTGCATCTTTGACAAATCCCTCCACTCGCCTCAATGCATTTACTCTTCCTTGCCTTACATCGATCGCAGCTAGATAGGCACGTCAGCAAAGTTCGCCGCACTTAACACCAAACTCACGCTCGAGCGGCTCGTTTCCGATTCTCATCGGCAACACGGCGTTTGCGACGTCGACGGGCTGCAGCCGTAGGATCCATTTCCGATGGGAGCCTGACCAGATTCTTTCTATCGGATTGGGACTGTCGGCATTTTGCCATCCAAGAGAGAACTTGATGAGGGGAAGAATCGGCAATTTGATCATCCGTCGGGATCTTGGCCGAAATCTTGTCGGGTGTCCGCCGGGAATCTGTACTGTACCATCTCGGCTAGGGGCCGAGCCACCAAGCTAACGTTAGTGCGGACGATCATTAAACAATAGAGTTTCGGCACTGAAATAAGCTTTGTAGGGACTTGGCAGGATACGGATCTTGGATAGATTCATCTCTGGAAGGCTGTTTGGCTCTTTGATGATAGGAAGTGAAGGGGGCATAACCGGTCGGAAGTACTGACTGAACTTTTGAAAATATTATATTGCAGGAAGGAAGGGTTCATTAAAATAGAGGAAACAAGAAGAAACTTTCCTCAAATCGGTAGCTTGGTCAAGGGCTTGAACGGACGGTGCCTCATGTGCGTTCCGCGAACTTGTGCAAGGCAGTCCATCATCACCACTAAGCAAGCTCTTATTCTTCAACATCGCAAAATACATCATCAACATGCCGATCCCTTCGCACTGGCCAACCAATATCCCGAACGTCTCGTTGCCTACCTGGAGGTTCGGCGACCCTTTTAGTCCTCTACCCGACTATACAGCATACGTAAATGTCAACCAGCCCGATACGCACACTCTTTCGTTTGAGGACTACCGTCGGTGGTCGAAAAGAATCGCCCTAGGCCTGGAAAATTCTGGGTTACGCCCCGGAGATAGAGTCCTCTTTTTCGGTGGCAACGCCTTGGTCTACCTAGAAGTCGCATATACGTGTTTGACGATTCAACCGTCGACAGGCCCTCAAGAGACTCCCTGGGAGAGGGTCACTGGAGTCAACTTGTGGCCGATGAGAAAGATGCCCAGTCTTACCGGTGGACTGATCCGATAGACCCAGCCTCAACCACGTGCTGCCTAAACTATAGTTCTGGTACATCAGGGATACAGAAAGGCGTCGAGACCACTCATTCCAACTATGTTGCAACTGGCGAGGCTGCCATGGTTCGCCGGAACCTGGAGAGAAAGATGCATCAACCCCATCGCGCTCTCTGCTTCCTACCGCTTTACCACGCTGCCGCCCAGACGGTATATGCTATCGACTATCCCAAGATGGGAGTGACCACCTACATGATGCCGGGCTTTAACTTTCCGCAAATGCTTGAATGCATTGCGCGTTTTGCCATAACCGAGCTCCTCGTCGCACCACCCATTGTTCAGGCACTGCCTAGTCCGCTGGCGCGCAAGTACGACCTCAGTTCTGTCAAAGCCATCTTCTCCGCTACCTTACCCCTCCCCCTGAAATTAGCTCTTTAGGCTGAGCAGCTGTGGCCTAACGGCTAGGTTCGTATTCAGCAAGCTTGGGGCATGACTGAGCTCACCGGGGTCGGGGCTGTGTGGGACACTTCATCCGATCCTATCCCGTCGTCAGTAGGAGAGGTGGTTCCGAACGGTACCATCAAGTTGATGGATGGTGAAAGAGAAATCACTCAACCGCATGTGCCTGGAGAGATATGGTTTTCTGGTCCCGTCGTGATGAAAGGGTATTGGAACCCCCGAGGCGACCAGGGAAACGATCGTCGAGGAGGATGATGTCAGATGGCTGAAGACTGGCGACCTGGCTTATGTGGATTCCTTTGATGCAGGGGCAAGAATCTTCCTGATTGACCGAACAAGGGAGCTGATTAAAGTCAAAGGGCTCCAAGTCGCGCCAGCAGAACTCGAAGCGGTGCTTCTCGAGTGCCCGGGCGTGGCAGATGTCGGCGTCGTTGGTGTTCAGTTGGCGGATGGAGAAGCCCATCGCGCATACGTCGTCAAAACTCACAACTCGACAGCCACTGGTCAGGAAATAACCATAATCCAGTAAGTCATTCTTCACTCTCAGAGCCACAAATGGACCAGTAGATACTAACTTGTACAGTCGGGAAAGATACTTCGCCGCGTTTTAAGGGAGAAGGCGGCGGAAGAACTAGGCGTAGTGTAATGAATCTAAACCGTGGCATCGGACAAGAAGATTAGGAAAAGAACTACTTGTTGCCTCTAGTAGCCTACCTATTCATAGGTGCTATATAAAACAAATAGTTATCTTGCTCTAGTTCCGAAGAGTCTTTTAAATTGGCCTCGTAAGAGCTAATGCACAACCTAACATCCATACCTATCTCTTGATGTTTCGGGTGGTATTGACCTCAGGTGTAGGGTGGGTGGCCGTCCATGCGACAGACCTAACTTAGCCCGCATGCATAATTTAGATCTAGAATGATTCCTAGTAAAAGAGTAACGATGCTCTATAAAGAATAATATAATCTGATAAAATATTCATACTTTCCATGTGCCCTAAGGTTGTGGTGAATCGTGGACCAACCAAGTAAAACTCCAAAAGAACACAACTTGTGATCGCTGGGACAGGAAAAAATGGGGTCAAAGTATGACTCACTATGGCCATTTGTCCCAGCATAAACTCTACTCGCAATGCATATTCACAATTCTTGATCTTATCAATCAATGCCCATCTTATCTACAGATTTTCACTTCTCTCCAGGTGCGGTTAGGAGGCCTCATGGTCCATATCAGCCCCGAACGTGATGCATACCATCCAACATGGTCCAAGGGCCAAGGCTTCAGACAACATTGTAATTTTCCAAAACACGAAAGATTATGCCTTTGATGCGTACTTTTCTTCAAGGTGCGTCAGCATCGCGGTTTCAACTCCGGTATCTGATTCTACGGTGGGCTGGTGACACATCCTTTGACCCGGCAAGTTGCACGATGCTACACCATCACATCGGTTGCAGCATTTGCTCCGGGAGGCAAAGTAGGCATTTGTGAGAACCAACAATGCATTATGTCTATCAGATCATGCACTTGCTTGTCAATTCATTCTACCGGCACCGAGACATCTTCATCGATGTCTCACAAATGATAGCATACCCGATCTTCTGTTACAGGTCGCATGGCTGTCTCACCTTGCAAAAGATCAGATGAAGATCCCCAGACATAAGTTGAAGTCCACAATAACAGGCCTGATTTATTACAGTTTATCGAAGCCACTGTGCGGCACGTGTGTCGTCTGGTTTGAGGGCAAATTGCAACAAGCAGACATCAGCTGTTGTCCGTGTCCTGGCTCGGAAGTGGAAATCTTATCGCACGAGTCAAAGCGGCCTCATATTATTGTGTGTGTGTGTTGGGTTGGGCGTGGAACCGCTCGGCCCACAGACTGAGCCAGGCTGAGATAGATCATGAAGATTCTCTGAGCAAAAAAAGCCCCAGAGAAGACCGGAGAAACAGGGTTATCGTCAGGACGACCAACGTGCATTATTGAGATCTACCTCAATCCCGGGGCTCTTGTCCCTGTTTTCCGTCTTTATAGGGGTCTTTTGACGGTGAGACTGACTGCAGGCATGGCATGGAGACAGACAGACAGAGTAGAAGTGTTGGTTGTGTATGGGATTGACGAGTCTGACTCGTGTTGTGCTTGCGGACGTCTCCACCGCGGAGCCGAACTGCATGGCGTCGTTGCGGAACTCAATTGGCGCCCTGTCGACACCGATTTGCGGCCGTCTAGGGCCATTCGGGTTCTCGCGTTAGCGGGAGAGACTAGCGGTTCTGCAGCTGGGAGGCGTCCACCAAGATGAGGCGGCCTTGACACATTTACGATGCCTCTTGTTCGATGCCTTCTGCCCGGCCTGATCCGGTTGGCTGGACCCCCCTGCATAGTCATGTCCAGGCCACGTTTTTTTCTTCGTGATCGAAACTGCGCACGCTCCCCTTTGATGACAGTCTAGTTTAGCTGGCGTTGTTTGGGTGTCGTATCAAAGGTCAGTCCTGGTGCTTGGGTGCAGAAGAAGAGGTGCTAGGCTGGCGGAGCCGCAAAAGCAAGGCGTGCGCAATGATGCCAATATGGAGAGCAATCTTGAGAATGACTCGACTGTTTGATGGAAGATCAGAGGATGTCAAATGGATGACAGATGGGTACCAGATGAGCCGTGACAGATGAATGGTAGATTTACGGTGACAGTCTCAAGATGTCGGTAAGGAGACCCCATACCCCAGCATATCCATTGTTACATGAGTGAGTGCAACTCCCGCAGCAGAAACTGGGGATCCTGTGATCCCTCAGTATTCGTGGGGCACCCGGTGCTTGCTGATACCTACCGAGATGGGGAAATAACAGGTTCAGGGACCTCGGGTCAGTTGGAGCCCGACAATGCGATGCTCATCCCAGGAAGATCTTCAACGGTCCCCGTTACATTGCGGGTCTGGAAGCTCTGATCCTATCGCATGGGATGCGCGGAAGCGTCAAGTCCCAGATGCTTGAGTGGAACGAGCGCACACCCACGCCCACACACCACCCCCTGGCCTTTCACTAGCGTCGATGCATGGCATGTATGGCTTTGCTCAAATATGCAGTCTGACGCTTCCAAAAGCAATTGTCTTTGTTGTTTCTTTGTTCTTTGACCCCGACATTCCTTTTTACATCTTTTCATCAAGCGTCGAGAGTCCCTCGACACCAAACGGCTGGCAAGATGGGTGGCTTTCTTATGCCAGATCACTACAAATTCTACAAGCCCAGTGTCAATGATATGAACATTGCGAGCATTGCTTGGGGATTCTCTCTGGGTGTATGCATCTTCACGGGCGCAAAGGGTGCGAGGCAGACAGTCAAGTCATGGAAGCGTGGTATGAGGACAAACATTTATCTCATCTTCCTATGGACGGAATGGGCTAGCAGTACCATCATGTCTGCCATCACCTGGTCATATCTCCGCGAGTACATCAAGCCTAGCTTTGCCGTCTTCTTCGTTATCGGTATGGCTTCGCACTGGTCCATAACTGTCGCATTTCCTCTAACATGTCGCAACAGTCTTCCTCTGGGCCGTCCAGATTCAAACCCTACTGCAGATCATCATCAACCGAATCTCGATTCTAATGGTAGTCCGACAGAATGCTTGGAAGCTCAAGCTTGGTGTCTTCTTGACTTTACTGTGCATCAACATCAGCGTCTTCTGTGTCTGGATACCTGCCCGATTACAGATCAGCGACAAGTGGAGGGATGTCAACAATGTGTGGGATCGAGTTGAGAAGGTCATTTTCTTGCTGATCGATGCGGCCCTCAACTTTTACTTTATTCATCTCGTCCGATCTCGACTCATTGCCAACGGTCTCACCAAGTACAACCGACTGTACCGATTTAACTTGCTGATGATTGGTGTCTCCATCACCATGGATGTACGTGCTGGATCTTGAATGTCTCAGACTTCAGCCCACTAACTTGAAACAGGTACTTCTGATCGCCATGATGTCTCTCCCCAACGATATCGTCTACCTTCAGTTCCATCCCCTCGCTTATCTCGTCAAGCTCCACATCGAGATGAACATGGCCGAGCTCATCACCAAGGTTGTCAAGGCCAGCAACCCCAACGGCTACGATTACTCTGGCTCGCGAAGTCGATCGAATCCCAAGAGCTCCCAACACCAGACCGTCACCGGCAAGAAGATGGGATCCATCTTCCCAGGAGGCAATACCACCTATGTTGAGGCCGGCGAGGATATTGAGCTCCCTACCAGAGAGGCACCTGGTATCCAGGTCTCCAAGACTACTCAGGTGGTTGTCAAGCAGACGGCGCCACAGGAATATGACGATCCGGACTTTGCTAGCGAATCGAGTTCGACGCGACAGCTGAAACGGGAGCACTTTGCGGTTTAATCTGTTGTTTCTTCCACCATCCCAGCAACATTTTGTATACCCACGGTCAACATTGTCTTCACCATCAAAGATACCACACCTATCTCACTTTTTACCCCTCCATGATTAGATTTAGAAAGCGGCAACGAACACAAAGCCGTGTATAAGTGTCAAAGTACGGCATTTCACCTAATAACATAGACCACATAGAGTTAAGATGAAAATTTAATGCATGAAACCGCCCCTCTCTCGATAAAACCCCCTGCAGATAAAAAAAAAAAACAAGACATCGGTATCCTTGTCGAAAATCCTCGTCGTTGCGCCAAGAATCGGCACTAAGAGTCGGCTCCGCTCGTCCGGACATGCTGTGGCTGACTGAGAGCTAACGTTAGATCCGCTCTAGCAAGATTGAGGCCCCCTTGTCCATGGTCGAGAATCACGCTATCATCGAACCATGCTCGAAGATGAGTTAAGGGGAAGAGGCTCAGCTCTCGCATCGTGGAGTGCGTGATCTCAAAACTGAAAAAAAGCAATGCGTCCCCAGTTTGGTGTGTGTGGAAAGGGAGGCAAAACATGCTGGTTCCTTGTCTTCCCCAGAGAATCTCAGGATCTGGCAGATGTGGGTTCGGCAAAAGAAAAGAGAGAAAAAAGCAACAGAGACAGAGAAAAGGGACATATCACTGTGGGTTATGGGGAAGAGGTGATTACTTGCAGCTCAAGCACGTTTGGTCATGATTTGACGTGCCAAGATGTACAGTTTTTCTTTTGCTGTTTGATGTTTAAAACGGACAATGCACATCAATCAATTCCACTTCTTGACATGTATGAGGATAATGACTGTGGCAATCGACTCTCGTCAGTTGACAACCATCATCTCAAGACTCGTGTTCTTCATCAAACACACGCATGCTTCCCTCAATGAAGGGTAGTCTCCAAATGCTCAAACGCACGATTGCAATCTGCCATGCACCAAACTAGCACCTGCAGACTTTTCAACGGGTAAGCACATGGCCATGGCGCCGCCATCTGAGACCAATCGCTCCATCGATCCCCTTTCGATCTGTCTTGTCCAAGCTCTGAAGAACGCCTCCCAAACCGGCTCACTGAACAGCCTGCCCTGACACCATGTTCGGACGGGTGGCGTGGTGCAGTGTGCCCTGGCGAGCAGTGCATAACGGCACAGGTTCCCGGACAGGGTCTAACACTAACAAACGCTCGCTCGGCCAAGGGGGATGCTACCTTCTTTCGCTTGAACCATGCTCTTGGTCCTGCGGCTCAGCTTTTTTTCTTCAACGGGATAATCTTCGGATGCTGAATTCGCTATTTCCGCAAAACCTCAAACAAGAGAGATCGACAGAGCCAAGACACGGAGCCGCCTCACCCGTGTATTCCAGAATGCTACCGAGTAGGGGTTCAACGTAAAAAACCCATGTGTCAAACACGAGGTCGTACCCCCCTTTTCAGCCTGGCTCAAAATCGCATCCCCCTAAACTGCAAAGCGGCGGGAGCTAAGAGCTTGGGTGCCGATAGGGCGGGTAAAAGGGTGTCACGCCCGCGTGTCCTTGTCTCAGAAACGCAGCCGTCGATCCCTTTCCGACAAGACCCTAGAACCCATTAAACTTTGGCGTTAGTGGAACGCGGATATTGAGGCCGAGATACGCGAAGGTACCTGGAGCCGCATCGAGTTTACGGCTTAGTGCGCGTCGAGTCCTGGAGTCGTTGGTCTAATAGAAAAGGGAGCCGACTTGTTGGTCTCAATGGGTTTCCGGTTCCTGACCTAGTGATCGCTTCTAATGTCGATCTCTTGACTTGACATGCTCAACTCTTGAGCCGCAAGCATGAGTTGACACCATATCCGAGCCTCAAGTCACTAGCAGATCGGCCTTTTGTGAGAGATGACTCGCCAAGATCGTCCTAGATATCGGAAGTGTACCGAGAGCGAAAACTTGAGTCACATTCGATGTAACACTTACCACACTATATGGGGATAATGCAACGGCGTTTCACTTTTGCTACCTTCTTTAGCCATGAACGGTTGGCTCAATCAGGCGATACAGGATATGCTGTAGATCTGACAAAGACGTGTTCCTGTCAGAAAACCCGGGTCACACCATGGTTTCTCCCCGCTCACCGTGGCCAGGGTAGGTAATAATCTCGGTGAACTGTTCGGTAACGACACTATCGATCAATAAAAAGGACCCTGTCATTCAGCTGTCGTAAACATCTCTTTTGGGAGAAGGACCTAACTGCCGAAGGGCCCATGGAGGGGCTGCCATGGTTCGCTTGTCACTATCGCCAGGATTAAGTGGATGAGTTACGTCAACATCATCGTTGTGCCAGGGAGGCACAGAGCCATCTTTTGAGGCTCAGTAACGTCGATGTGCCGATGCTTTGGGCTGGCGAAGGTCGCCGGGGTCTGGCTTGAATCAT
Organism: Fusarium duplospermum; assembly: GCA_003946985.1. Lineage (NCBI taxonomy): Eukaryota > Fungi > Ascomycota > Sordariomycetes > Hypocreales > Nectriaceae > Fusarium > Fusarium duplospermum. The sequence continues at coordinate 16,857 of NKCI01000189.1, read as the reverse complement.
GTTGCCACCGTTGATTACATACGTTTTGATAGAAAGATCTGCCAGCCCACAAGCTCCCTTCTCCTAGCCTATTGATAAGAGAGAAAACATGGGCAGGTCGGAACGAAAACCGACAAAATACTCACCAGAACCTGTGGCGCAGAAAGAAAAAGGGAAGCAGGTTGGTAGCCGATCTTTTTCCTCTGTATAGATAGTTAGTATTTCGCGAGACTGCCCTCGAGGATGTACGGGGGCCTTAGATTCATCTTGCATATTGGGTGATGTAAACATAAAGATAGCCAAATCCGGCCCTACCAAGTCGTAAGATATTGAGAAGGTAAAAGATTGCCAAGGCTGCCGGCTTGGTGCTGTAGTAAACTCAGAGATACTCTTCGCAATGCTGCAGCTCCCCTACTTTCTCACTAGAAAGACCACAATGTCCATAACCGCTTCTATCCCCAGACTCTGATCGCTTCATCACGCCCCATTGTAATGGAACAAGCGGTACCTCTGGCTGCGGCAGACCGTTTGGGTGGTGACAAGCTGCTGCGATAGTTAGGCTGCAACTTCCAGCCACAGGAATCGCTGTCGACAACTTCAGAGATCCGGTAACAGCCACCCAAGCCACCATAAGCAAAGAGGTAATCACAACAAAGATGATGGCGATAGGCGAGTATCCGCAGGTGGCAAAGTTCCATTCCAAGTCAGACACAGAGACCGTCATACTCTCAACCACTACAATAAATATGCTCTTTGACAACATCCAGTGCATAAGAATGGAGAGGATAATGAGTGGGATGCCGAATCGGTAAGGAAGCTGTAAGAAATAGCGTAATCGCTGCTCCCCTCGTGGGTGAGAGGAAATCCGAATTGCTTTCCTCTTCTGGCCAAAGCTAGACCACTCGCGAGAAGAGAGCATGCAGGTAAAGAGGCCATTGTACTGGAAGTACAAGATAGAGAAGGAAAGTTGTGGAATATTAGCAAAGAATATGTTGACTAGAGCCTCATTTTCCTTGGTCATGCTCCCGAAATCTATGCCAGTTATTAGAGCAGTCTCTGATACGGTGCCGAACCCCACCTACCATAGAGTTTTGATGTCACGATCACCAACCAGTGACCGAATGCCGTATGAGAGAAAGAATAAGGTAATTCCTAGGGCAAGGCAATATCTATGAGTACAATGTTTAGTAAATCACCCTTTTGGAGGCCAAACACTCCGGCTGCTAGTGTGAGTCAACTTACAGTGAAGCACCCGTCGCCCATCTACGACCACTGATAGCCGCCGCCCAATGCCATCTTTCCCAAGATGGAGTTCTGGGGCCAAAATAACCTCTAATTCCCAATTCTTTGACGCTAGTAATGGAGACGAAGCACATGTTTCTTGAAGAAGGCTCCGGATTCTCGAGGAAGGACTGGATAGCATCGCCGAGGACAAGAAGAGGTTGTTTTGGTGGGCGAAGAGCAACATAGATCAATATCCCAGCTTTCACAACATTGGCTCCCAGTATGACAGAGGCAATGAAGATGCTGAAGTTGACAGGCAGGACACTAAGGGCAAACATGAGCTAATTTTATCCAGCCAATCGATTCGGCCCTCAAGACACCTAAGCGCCGCCACTTTTGCGTCAGGGTAGCCGCACGATTCTTAATGCTGTCGACGCACCATCGATTGGTTCTTTACGCGCTGGCCTGTTTGTAGCCCACGTGTTGATGAGCTCAGGTGTTTTATCAGGCCCTGAGTCGGCGCCTGGTAAGAAATCATAAGCATTCCACTAAAAAGACATTTTGATAGGCCATATTATCTACGCCGCCCTTCTTCCTGTCACATTAATCTCCACCTCGGTTGTCCTTTTCTCAGGGCATTACGATGGATCCGGGCTGGCGGCATGTAAGACTCACGTTGTCCATTTCAATGAAGGAAATGCTAATAAATGTCCAATACCTAGGTTTCGTTGGACGGCGCTGCAAATGCAAGAACTCGAAAAGAAACGCATCCTGCGTGGTCGAGATGTCCAGAACATTCTATCATCACTCCCCAAAAGTCTCGATGCCACTTATGAGCGCGTCCTACTTCAGATTGACTCGGACCTGGTCTATGAAGCCAAGACGGCACTTCAATGGCTGTTCTGTTGTATGCGCCCTCTCTATCTTGAAGAGTTCGTCGATGCATCAATCATCAACCCTGATGAGGAGGCCCCCTTCAGTAAGGATTGCCAGATCAGTCCGTTTGACCTTGTAGACCTGCTTCCTGGTTTAATCAAGATCAATCCGCCCCCAGAATCCAGTGAGTATATGTTCCTGCCAAAGCATTACACTGTCACACTTGCCCACTTTTCTGTCAAGGAGTATCTGGTTAGCTCCAGAATTCTAGACTCTCTTTCTCACGTCTATAGCGTTAATGTTGATCTCGCTCACCGTCATGTAGTGACAAGTTCATTGGCATACATTCAACACTGTCTTTCAGCAGGATCTTCTCACATTGACGACTTTCCCCTTTAGCTGTATGCCTACAGCCGTTGGGAGGTGCATGCAAAACTGGAGTCCGAACATTTGGGCCAAATCTGGGCATGTGTGCTGGAAACATTCAAGGAACCAGCTGCAGCGCTCATGTGGCGTGCGGCTAGCTGGCTATCGCGGAAGCTCGGAGAAGAAAGCACTGTCTACCACTTTGTCATTCCATTCCGAGCTTTCTCATTGCCCGATTGGCCAACCCATTATCTTCTCTGTAGGGCCATCGTTTCAGACAATGAACCGCTGGTCCGCGTCATGCTCGACAATGGATTGAGCCTCACTGGCACGACTCTTCTTGGAAACCCTTTTGGCCTTGCCCTTATCACCAGCTCCGGGTCCTGTACCAGGGGCATGCTCCAAAGATCTTCCAACTTACTGTCGTCTAGATCAGTGTCAAGCTCAAGGGGCGATTCCCTTCCTCACATGTTACTAGAGTTTGGCTATCGGCCTACGGCGCATGGTTTGCTTCTGGCAGTGCGTCATGGAACTACTGGCTTGCTATCGCTTACTACCGCTTACTATAGAGCGAACTGAGAATTTGCTATTCTCAGACTTCATGAAAAGCCTTGACCAAGCTGTGACCTCACAAAGGTTCCAAGTGGCGCACATTCTATTACGGCAACTTCTGTCAGGGACGCATTCCCGTCCTAATAGGAAATTTTACACCGAAGAAGAAGCAAAGAAAGTAGCATTTGATACTATTTTGGCGAGTGCTATACAGAGAGATTCGTCAAATCTAGTCGCCTTCTTGATTAAATCTTTAACGGATGACCTATTAGGTCAACTGGACTTTGATTCGTTATTCCTGAGGGCCGTTGTTGGTGGAACGCGTTATGCGGCTGGTGCTATTCACCGAACTCAGGGTATACGACTATCTGAGAAGACGATATTGTATGCAGAACTCTGGCAAAAAACCATGCCTAGGGATGGGGATGAACTGTGCATTGCGCTTCTAGCTTTGTTTGCTTCTCGCTGCCATGCGACAAAGCCGCAGACCAAGACGCGGAGAACACGCAAAAGAATGGCCAGGAGTCTGATTCAGCCCTACGCCGTCAGTCTGCATAAGGCAATGGTCGAGCAAGTCCTCCGAGTCTGGTTGATACTCGACGATAGCTTCGAACTATCCGCAAAGGGCCGAGTTGGCCAGGATATTCCGTTGAAGGTGGCAATTTCCAATCCAACCTGCGAACCGCTGAAGGCAAAACTAGTTGCATTCCTATTATTAAACGGTCGACGATCTCATCTATCGGTTATCCCGCCTGTAATTATACTAAAGAATATAACCTTAGAGGCCATAACCGTAACAAGAATCTACTAAAATCATATAAATACTATCTAATTAATTCTAAAATCAATCATTTCAACTATCCTACTTAACAATAAAGACCCAGACGTAACAGCAAACTAAAGTCCGCTATCTCCCTAAGAATAGTAAAATTATATCCGCTTATGCGTTTGATATTTTGTTAGGAGAACAGAACACACCTAACCATAGCGTGAAGGGCATACTTTCTGCCTTCCTTCGGGCAGTTTTTATAAAGATAATTTCGCCCACTTCTCTATAAATGTAACAAAATAGTGAATAATAAGAACAATAAATCAATTCATAGCAATAAGGATCTACGCGCAAAAATAATGCCTGAAGGCCCTTTCTGCTCTGCCCGCGTAAAGAAGGTGATGAAGGTTGAAGCCCGCCCCGGCTTCCGACCTTTTCTACGTACAAGTCCGGCTGTGATGACCCAAATTGGCCTAGCACGCCTTTCCCCCAACTCAATATCAGGCAGCGCACTTTTCAGATTGGGTTCAAAGTGATGACGATTTCCTGGAGGTGTCTCAGGAGGAACAGCGCCTGGTGGCTGTAGGTCGCCGCTGCTCCAGCCTCGTACCATTCGCCAGCCTCATTCTTCAGATGATAGGAGCCCCTGGCGTTCTCTTGGAAAATGAGAGTGAACTTGAGACCCTCCTCAGGAGTCTCCAGGGCCTTGACATCGAACACGTAGGCCCCGTCGGGGTTGAGGTACGCTCCAACGTCGAGGTAGCCCTCCGGCTGGAGAGTAACCTTGATCTCCTTGGCACCAGCCTTGACAAACTGGCTGTTTTTTTAAAATCAGAAAATCAGTCCCTATGCAATAGGTATGTATGCATAGCACTCACGTCTCAGGAACCTTGGTGGAAAGGACCGTGTTCTTGTCGACATCGATGCGAGTCCAAAGCTCATTCTGCCGGGGCTGAATGACGCTGGCAAACGTGAATGGCAGGAAAGCCAGGGAAACGAGACTCGAGAACTTCATGATGACCAGAGGCTGGAACGGTTGATGGGCTGCTGATGGTGGATGCTCTGCGAACGTAAAAGGGCGCGTGGCAAGCGGGTATTTATACCTGAGGCCTCATGAGCGAACCCCAACCTCGCGGCAGCAAAACTCGCGCAAGCAGGGCACATCTTGTCATGGTTTCGGGAAGTTCTACGACTTAGGCAGGTTACATAAATGCCAATTAAGGGAAACAGCAATCATCCCTGAAGGCTGTTTACCATATCAGGCACTTGAACCGCGCCATCAACCGAGGGGGAACAAAGCATACGCTCATAATCACCCCATTAAGTTTGCGCAGTTCCATTCCATGCGGAGACAACTATATCGTATTCCTTATACATCACCTATCACCTCCCACGCCATTCAAGCTTGGAAGCAAGCTTGGCAAACCATGTTAAGTAATGCTGAGAAATCAACGTCCCATCCGTTATCCGCGACTTCTAATTGGTGCATTAATCTTCCTATCTAATGGCATACTTATTCCACCTTCCGGTTCCGCACCTATTACTTAATTATTAGCATTCGTATGCAGACGGATGCGGCATATATGCTAGGACTCGTATAGATGGCGCCATGCGTCAACACTGCACAGACACATCTGCGAACGCTGTATTGCTCCAGTCCCTCGCGAGGGACGGCTGGGCAGATGAATCTCTTTCAACGATCTCGTCTTTCGGTTATCCCGACTTCAACTATGATAAAGAACACATTTCCAGCACATCATAGCATCATATCCCGATGCTAACACAGTGGCCTTTTTTTTAGCCTTTCTGCCACCTGCGGCGGGCTGCAGGCAGTCGAAGACTCATGCCTATCGAATCTATTTCAACATCCTAGTCGCGGGATACGAGCTCTTGCCGAGAAAGTCTACGCCCTTTTGCAGCAACACTGGAGATGCGATTGTCACCAGCACGTCGCCAGTCCGAGAGAAGTGAGACCTAGTTTATCCCTACATTGCGAACCACCGCCAACTCCAGCGAAATTCGAGGTCCTCTTTCCTATCTGTAAAGATTGCGTACAGTGGAAAGTGACGAATGTTGCGGTGAAGGATACTTGGTGAGATAACTTGGTCTTTTCATTAGATTGCCTCTGTCCCTGACGAGACAATAGCTCTTCGGTCGACATGAGTGTTAAGAGAAAAGCCGTCAACAATAATATCTGCGACTGGCTAAAAAGAAATGACGGATTTGAGGTCGACTTCCTAATCGAACAAGACAAGTTCTGGCATCTTATTCCGAAATTGCGGGAAAATGCTGTAGGTCACTATACGACAATACAGTCTCTTGACAGCCTCGTACGGGCCGATCTCTCGATATCAGAAATTACCAGATACTCGCCCCGAGAGAAGCTGATACTCTGCTACACTCTTGCCAACTCGATGCTCTTTTTGTATCCAGGATGTTGGTCCCGGAGACCTTGGACGAGCGCAATGGTCTACCTGGTCCGCCGTCGTATCGGTGGCTCGAAATCATCCTCCGTGACCTTTCCGCACGTTTCAGTTGAACTTCAACAAAGCCAAAGTGGGCAAAAACTAGTCAGAGACCATAACCAGTACCACGACCACCCGCCTATCTTATACCTCGGTATCATTCTTCTTGAGATCGCCACTGGAACCGTATTTACCCGATCAGACGACGCAGAGTTACATAACCGGTGCAATCAGGATGGTCGCCAGGCGTTGAAGCAGCTGGACAGTTTCGAGACACAGAACCGAGGTAACCCCTTTAGACGAATATCGCCGGCGCTAGGGGAAGCGATTCGAGCGTGTCTACTGCTGGAGCTACCGAAAAACTTCCCCAGCCAGAACCTAATCGAAGACGGCTCAATCCGGCAGTTCATCCTTGACTGCATTGTTCAACCCCTAGCAACGGAGCTCAAGGATGGGCATAAAGTTTTTCTGGATGACTTTAATAATGCACTTTCCCAGGACAAAGACGTTGACAGTCTAGAGAGATACGGCATCAGGTCACAGGCTTCATGGCCGCCGCGCATCGAGCATACCCAGTCTGATGATGCGGCTGATCAACCCTATTCTCCTGCGCTAGAGGAACAGAATCCTGGAGTTTGTCTGACACGAGCGATGAAACCAGTGGCTGAAGACCGATGTGAGCTTTGCCTTTACGCCGATCGGGGAGAGATGGAAAGGCCAGTCGATGAAGAAAAGTGAGTAGCTTCAGGACCGTCACATGGGTCTCAATTATCCCGTCTGGTTCAGAAAGAAGTCTCTAAAATAAGCGTTTTATAGGGTTTACAGTGCTACCAAGTGGCTTAAGTGGCACAGCAATGCCCTTGCCCGGATCCAGGCTGACCGTATCGCGGCTAATGTGCCAAAGCCTCAAAGGGTCAAGATTGCCATTCTAGACAGTGGCATTGATCTTTCAGATGATCACAGGTTACTATATAATACCGATCCTGAGATCATCTATCGCAACTGGATCGACGGGGGTCAGCAGTGGGAAGACGATGTTGGACATGGTACGCATCTCGCCATTCTTCTTCGCAAGATCGCACCAGAGGCTGTGATCCATGTGGCCAGAGTCTTCAAGAAGAAGCCATCAATTTCCCGGTCGGCACACAAGATTGCCAAGGTAAGAGTCTTTGCCCTCAAAGCACAAGAAGAGAGTAGTTTGACTAATCTAATGGCTGTGCACAGGCGGTGATGCATGCTGTTGATGAATGGGAAGTCGACATGATCGTCATGTCTTTCGGCTTCGGAGAAAGACACGAGGCACTGGAGAATGCAATCAAGCACGCAACAGCTAAAGACGTCCTCATATTTGCAGCAGCTTCCAATGATGGCAAAAATCGCCCCGATGAGGCGGCATAGCCCGCGTCAAGGATGGACGTCTTCTGCGTGCATTCGGCCGACGGCCTCGGTAACCCATCCACTTTCACGCCGAGCCCGCAAGACAACATGAGGATCATGGTGTTAGGCGAGACCGTGCAGTCAGCATGGCCTAGCAAGTTCAAGGTACAGGGCGACCAGAAACATATGAGCGGCACATCCTGCGCAGCGCCTATTGCGGCGGGGATCGCGGCGGTCGTTCTGGATTATGCGAGGGGGTTCCTGAGTGAAGATGAGTGGAGGCACTTCCGCCGTTATGAATCTATCTGTCGGATGTTTAAGAGACTGAGTGATACTGAAAACCGTAGCGGTTACTGGTGGGTCAAACACTGGACCTTGTTTGACCCGAGACAACAAGATGCTTGGATACAAGGCGAGATTACGAGATACCTTTGGTGACGGCACAGAAAGACTGAAGGCCCTTGTGGTGGATTGCCTCGGCATCACTTGTACTGTCTCAAATACACTATAGTCGACTAGCGTGACTGGATAATTTTGAGTGCCTGAAACCAAGTCATCCATGAGCCTAGTAAGATTCGATCTTCTGGCTCAGTTATACCATCAGGGGCCGGGCTTTAACTATAACAGAGAACACATTTCTAGTAAGGTTCATGCTGTGTAAGAACTGAGAGAAGCTGAAGGCTGACCAAGCCTCGGTTCTGAGTGGCTGCGACCTGGAAGAACCCAACGCCACAGCGCTTACCATCAGGCTCCAATACCTACGACCTTGATTGATGCGTTATTTTCAACCATTTCTGAACACCGTGACTACCATACATCCTTCTCGACAATAACAGTCATCATGGGCAAACTCTACTATTTCCAGGCATCTACCTTGGACATCAATCCGGAGAACCTCACAGCGCCAAGGCTCGGAGGCATCTATGCCACTCCCGAGACACTTACCGGGCCCCTCAACCAGGCTGACCACGTCAACGTACCCGAGAATCTCAAGAACATGAGTTCCAACATTGGATTCGAAGAGACGGTCGGTAACAACTGGAATGTCAGCGTTGGAGTCAGTGCAGGCGCCGCCCAGGGTTTAGCTGGTACGACGAGCCTAGTGTACGCCTTTGCGCGCGACAAGCAGAACGTCTACTCATGCGAACTGCTCGAGACCGTCTCGTTCGAACCTGCCAAAGAATATGTCACCGAGAGCATCTGTGCGTCCCCGCGGGACGCAGTACGGCCCGAAGCTCGAGATCGGCGTTGGTGCCACTGCTGTGGGAGTCCCCGTGCAGGCCGGTGTGCAGCTTGAATTCGGCACGGGGAACGAGCGGACCATTTCTCATGGACGCGCCACCAACAAGATCGTGTTTGCCTACCGTGTCGTTCGCATCAAGGTCAAGAGGGATGGCGAGCCTGACTACAAGTATCGGAGTGGTGGCAAGTATGATTTTGATGAAGTCAGCGACAAGGACGAGGACGAGGAAGACAAGTGGGACTTGGAGCCATTGGATGAAAGTGATATTGTGAAGGATTTCCCTGACTCTGTGAAGGTTGAGATAAAGGGTAAAGGCAGCCATAGTGAAGCGTTTTAAGTCCGAGTTTGACTAAACTTTACCGTCACCTCGTTGCCCAAATAGTGACACAGACAACGTACATAATAAGCATGTGAGCGAGACAGGTATGATTGATACATATGCAATTAATGACCCCAAGGGATGATGCAAACGTCAGCTGTTCAGGGAGAAGCCCCTGTGGCGGACGCCGTAGTCTGGTGTCGCTAGTATCTATATATTTTCCCAAACAGATCCTGCACCCGCACAACTCTCCAACCCTATACCTTCTGGATCTGTAGGATACATCACTCAAGTTCCTTAAGCCTGTCCAGTACTCGGGCCAATTAGGCTGAGCAGCCTATCGTGCCGTAGAGTTCCCGTTACTATAGCACCCGAGCACAACTCGTAGACGTCATGAACCCCAAGTTACTACCAATTGCAAGCCGTGGTACCACTGGGGTGAAGGACAATGCGCGCCTTGATAACGCCACAACTTCCAAGATGTTCAACCTTCATGTTGTAACATGTTTTATGACCTTTGTCCTTCCAAATGCGATGGGCGCGACGCTTTCCCGGGTCCACACAGATATTTTGCTTGCGGCCACACGCGGTAAAGTCGTAGCAGCCGCCGGGGACGGTGTTGCCCAGACTGCTGCCGACTTTTTTGCGATAGCATTTCCCACAATCATTGACCCGGATGTCCGAGTCCGAGCCGAAGACAGTCAAGGGAGGATCGGCAGGACCTCCACTCACAGGCACCGCGGAGAAGGTGTACACCAGGTCGAATCCCGCGTTATAGTCAGGACAGGTACCCTGCTCGCAGGGTCCGGCCATGAGCTTGATGACATCTTCCGCCGGGTTCGAGGAGGCATCCTCAATTTTCTCATCAGGAGAGGAGTCGTTGTTCCAGTTGGCTGGATCTTTGAAGGCATCCATGTCGATTCCGTCCAAATCACGGGAATCGTCGGGGATATCAAGAGCTGTCCAGTCTGTCGTCGCGGCCTCAGGAGCTGTGACCGCTGGGGAGGCCTTTGTACAGGCGACCATGGCCATGAGGAGGAACTTGGCAGCGACCATTGTAGAAGGTTCTTTGCTGAGGAATAAGCAGAGACAAGAGAGCTGAGGTGTCTGCGCTGTAGAAAGAGTAGCGAGAGGATTGTGTTGCTTGATATCGTGGCTGAAGGAGGCGTCGTTGATGACAACAGTAGTGAAAGAATAGGAGGGAAAGCGAAGCTTTATATGTCCAGGATTGAATGAGCATTGCTCAGCCAAATGAGTATCTTGTTGATTACGGCTGTTGCCGAACATCTCAAATGCTCATGTTGTGGATAGCAAGGACCTCGTAGTGGAGTTTGTCTTACTATTCCATTGTTTACGGCACAGTAACGAGAAGGATCAGAGAAGGAGGAATCTATTGACAAATAGTGGGTGAAACACGAGAAGCTGCCTGTAAGACCCCAGCGGATGTTGCCAATTACGGCAATATAGGCTTACGGTCTGGCCCGCTAAGGCTCCGTCACTGTAACCTTGCACATGCTCCTCGCATAACATATGGTATGGGTATTGTAGCTCTTTACAAATGCTGCGGTACGTTGAAAGCATCCTAATGATGAGTCTCTTTAAGACCGACCCCGGCTCAAGAGTCCTAGGTATCGTGCCGAGCGCCCCGGTCGCCTCGCTCCGGAGCCACAGGATGTGATTCGAGTTGCCTATTACAGCAAAATCAACTTTGCAAAGGTTCCCAAGCACGCAGGACACATGCCAGCCTCACCTTATTAGTATCAGTCATACGTCCGACGAGGTTGGCCCGTCAGAGTAACGTTCTCTTATCGGCTACCGGCCATGTATGTGGAATAGAATCATTTTCGATTGAAATGGCAATAAAACGACGATAGTTGAGTATTTTTTTGCCATCGCCCCGACGCAGGCCAAGCCACACCCATCAGCACCGAACACTCAAATGTCAATCGAAATAACGATGACATCGGTATCAAAGTCTTTTGCGGTAGTCTTTTAATTCCGAATGTCAGTTGGTCAGATGTCATCAGCCCTACACTACCCCATGGCCGTAATTACTTCAACTCTCGCTACGGCCACGCATAACTAAACAGGGATCCCATTGGTGGCGTTTTTATCCGCAAGGAAACTTGGCAAAGGCTGTGCATACTACGTAATATAATTTGGCGAGAAGGATGCTGAGTTATGATATCGCGGACTGTGTTGGGAGGAATTGGATGCCGGAGTGTACCCAGTCCTGCTGGTATAGGCAGGGGCGCCACTGATGTAGCCCGGGCTTCACGGGTCTGGAATAAGCCTTGTGCGACTATTCAAGCTTTATCAAAGGGAGACTGAGTGCTTGATAGGAAAGCTTCACCAATATGGTCAATATGATGAAGCTCCGCGTTACCTTTAACTTGAGAGCAACCTGAGAAAGCGCCCATTCACCATAGCCCCTGGCGGAGGGAGGTTAATCTTTGTGTCACGAGCGCCCGTGTTCCCGCTCTTTCGGCGAATTTTCCGACGGCTTGGCATGACTGTCAAGGAATGGCTCCTGGTCCCTGTCGTACCCCATATCTGTTGGGACGGTACCCGTAACTGGGCCGTGACGGCCCCTGCTAGGACTACCGCATCGACTCAGCATACTCCGTACCTATTGATTGAATACTACGTAGTGAGCTTCGCTGGAGACCTTCAAAGCTCCTTGATTAGGTGCGGGTATAAGTGGGCTAATCGACGTTTACAGAAGAGAGGCTATTAGTTCAATGTGTTAAGTCGATATAGTGCATGACCGTTGTCTTATTGACTGCGCCGCCTGTGCCTCGCTCGGCCTTTTCTCCTCGGTGGAGACGCCGCCATTTTGGCCCCGAGTTCGCTTAGTGAAGCCTTATAATAGTGCCTAGGTCTATCTAGGTGCCCACGTGGTATAGTTCGTTAGTATCGGCCGAGGTGCCCTGTCTCTATGCTTTATCTAGGACTATGGTGTGACGTCTGGTGTTTTTTAAGGGAATAAACCGGGCGTGTTAGGTTTATTATTAATAGAGGGTCTTAATATAATTATATAAAAGGTAATTATATCTTAGTAATAAATTAAAAAGGTCTTAAAAGTAATTAAAGTTTATTAATAGTTAAGAAGCTAAGTATTTATCTAAGGTATAATAAATATTATATATATATATATAAGTATCTTATAATTACTAAGAATATATTATAGTATAAAAATAAGTCTTATAGTATAAGACTATTTTTAGAGGTATAAGATTATCTCTAATTAGCTATCTTTAAAAGAGGTTTTATAGGGAAGCTTTTAGTATATAATAGGGACTATGTTAGGCCGTAATAATCCTCTATCTTATTTATAACTTTAATTTTATCCTTTCTCTTTTTAGTTTCTTAATTATTATTATTAATTATTATAGGGTTAAAATCCTCTTTATTTTTTATGCCTCCCGCCTTATAGCCTACCTAAATACTCTTATTTAAAGCTATAATAATAAAATAACCTATTAATAAATTATTAAAGAAGATTTTTTCTTAAGAATTAATAGTTATATAAGGACTAATAAAGAAACCTTTTATTATTTTTTTTCTATATTATAGGTTTTTTTCTTTAAGCTTCTTAGTATTATCTTAATTAATCTTAAGTCTCTTAGTCTAAGTATTATAATTCTTACTTAAGAAATTATATTTATTATAAAAAGTATATTAAAAGTCTCTTAGATATTATAATTTATTTTTTAATATTTTATATTCCTAAGAAATATTTCTTTATTTCCCTTAAAAGCTAAAAATAAATCTTTTTAATATATTATAAATTAATCCCGCTTTATTAATATTTAAATTATTATTTTAATAAACTTTTAATAATCTCTAAAAGAAATATAATATTTATTTATTAATCTAATATTAGCCCTAATTATTATAAAACTATAACTTAGCTAATTATATATTAAGGTCGCGAGGGAAAAAAAGTAATATTTCTAATTCCTCTTATATAATTAATAGTAATAAAGGGTTTTTTTTAAATTATTAGTAGGCTTATAAAAATAATATCTCTTTAATTTATATATATTTTATAAAAATTATAAGGGTAATATTTATTTTCTTAAAAACTATATTTTAAGGCATTAAAATTAAGGTTTTAATTTAATATATTTATTTCCTTAAGCTTATAGCTATAATAACTTTATTATAATATTTTAATAGGTAAGAGAAGGTAATTAAGACCCTCGCCTATTAAGGAATAATTATAAACTTAATAAGGTTTTAGGTATAAGATAATAGCTACGCTAATTTTATATAATAGGATATCTCTTTTAATAATAGGGATCAATCCGGGCCCCGTTTATGATCAGGGCCTAGGGCCATGGTTATTTACCTAAAGGCCAGGAGCCGTTGCCACCTCCCTATACCTAACTAACGAAATAGTTATTGCCATGACTTGAAGGTCTGCGATATGTTGTCGTAAGGATAAAAGCCGCCAGCACCGATGAGACGAGAGCACATGTCTGTATTCTATAAGCCTATTTCCTTTGCCACGTCGTCTTTTAGACTTTTTCATCCTCTCGCCCACTGCCAGCCTCTTTCGCGATATACCTATCCCTATTTCAAGCCACCCATCAGCATCCTTGAAATCTATATTCCAGCTAATACCATGCCTGTTTCAACCTCTATAGTATCCATTTAAAACGAATTTCTATCTTTCTAGATATGATATGAACTATGGCGGGATCTTGTCATCCACCGCATGACGCAGGCGGTGCTCCTTGAGGACTCAAAAAAACCCGATATAGTTCTACAAGGGACCCTGTACTAACACAGTAACCACTCGCATCCACCTTGCTCGTCACGCAAGATACACATCGTCTGCTTCTACGTTGTTCTTGGGAGAACAGCGGCACTGACACAGTCTCAGTGTGAGTTGACCTTCGTTTCGGTCAATGTGCTCCAACGCCTACTCCTCTACCTCTCCGAGGTCCGCTTCGCCACTATGTAACGAGTGTTCAACTGCTATTTCTGGCTATTACCTCTGCTGTGTCTAACTAATACCTCGACTGATTCGTCAAACAGCACTCATGGTAGCTCATTCGCAAACATCGACTGATTCAGACGCTCCAGAAGACGAAAACTTGGAAATCGGAGCACATTTGAGAGACTTACGCGTCCCATCACTCAGCATAACTCGCGGGCATTGGACATCCGTTTGAAGACGTAAGTTTATTCGTTGCCTGCTGACTGGCATACGAAGCCTATTCGTACATCGGCTCATGTCGGATGAGTCTATTTACAGTTTCAAGTAGTGCCCGGCAATATTCAAACAAAAGACATGTCTCCATTTCAAATAGCAAGTCCTACATCCAAACCGGATGACAAATAACGGCAGGCTCCATCTCACCCCGTGTACTCTCGGAAGGATCAGCTTATGGCAGACGCATACTCCTCGCTCGCATTCTGCTTACTGAAAACGGCAAAACAGCCAAGACCTCACAGCCTGCTTCATAATAGACATTATTTTCAAGGATGGTATACGTGCTGCGAGACATGTCGGCGAAATAGCCTGCTGTGTAACTCTCTGCCGAAAGCATCCCGTTGCGTTGAGCAATGCCACAATGGCGAATGCAATAGTCTTACGTAGCTATGTAACGTGTCGACTAGGCTCACGGAGCGTCAGTTGTCATCGTGCATTGCACGTGTATGAAGGCCACATGGGATATGGCCGCAGCAGCTACTGGTAGCTGAGATCACATCAGGCTCTATTGAAATGGCGCACGGCACAGCGGCATCATTCCAAGGTCGAGCCATATTCAGCTCGGCCTTGGCATCGACCGTGGTGGTGCACCTTCGGTCCTAGTGTTTGCTCGAAAAGCAGGCTAGCAGATGCGGGCTTGCGAGGAGGCTTACAGCTTCGCTCTCGACGTAATCGAATGCAGAGATTCGACCATCCCAGAGGCCTCTTGATCACATCGTGGGAAATAGCTCGTATACTTGGAAGCCACCACCTTTTCTGTCTTGGTTGCACACCATCAGTCAGCCCGTATGCCCTTCGGTAACAGTCATTTCCGGGTCAAGACACGGGCTGCTCAAGCCGTCTTTGCGAGGTAGGGCTGAGGACAGAAGAGCGAGTAAGCATAGAGAGTAACGTCTCATTGGAGGAGTTAAGCTTACTAAAAGAAAAAAAGGTCCGGTCAGCCATGGTTACAGTAAAGGGTTTAGCCGTAGGGCGAGCTGAGTTTATCTCAGTCTTGCCCACGATGACGGAACCGAGTATCCACCCCATCGGAGGGTAGGTACTGTACATGCTCAAGTCTGCATCTGACACCCAAGACACTTTGACAGCCTGATATGCACATATGCCGCTCATTCTGACAATCCTTCCAGCGTCGCAGTAAGAAGGATCGCCATGACGTGCTATGCTGTCTTTGAATACGAGGAGGATGCTGCGACAAGGCCAGCCGTCTCGCATTTTGGTCAGGTTACAACATCGTCAACTGCCAACTCCAGCAATAGATTACCCAGCCCGACCTGCTAGTCTTACACACGTTATGCAAGCTCGTGATGGAGGCGTGGCACAGCTGACCCTCCCTCAGCCCCGAGCATCTCGGCATCATGTTGCGGGGTAGACACGGCAGACTCGGGGGCCCTCGTCCGGGGTGGACCTCTCGCATCTGGGATGCCACCACCATCATCACCACGCGGGGGGATCATGGACTCCGGTCCAGGCCTGTCCGATCAGCACAGCCACCCCGAGTGCTAACAGAGAGACTATCGCCGATTTCGCCAAGGTCGTTGCCCAGAGGCTAGCGCTGATTCGCTGGGCGCAGCTGAAAACGAACTGGCGGAGGCTCAGTCAGCCCGAAATAGCAACCCACTGTACCACGAGGCTTTCCACCAGCTTATGGCGGAACAGAGCCCCAGCCCTGGCTAAGCTGGGTGTGGTGTTGAGAGGCTTGACACTCGCATGCTGCGCCGACCATCACCATCTTCCGTGGTGTAGATGGAGGTTTGCGTTGAAAGTCAACGGCAACTTACAACAGAGGCTTCCTGGCTAGGAGAATTCTATTATTTAAGAGTCAAGTGATTCCCCGATCAATTCATTCTCTTCATTCTCATCATCCCCATCCACCTCTCACTTACACAACAACCTTCAACCACCTTTCACTTACACCAACAACATTCACAACACTCGCTGCCTTTCATACCACCACTTGATTAATTCCATCTCTTCTTTCAATCTTCACTATGCGCTACTCCCTCACTCTCATCGCCTTTGCCGCCACGGCTCTGGCTCTCCCTACTGCCAAGCCCGCCGACGATGGCTCCTGGGCCCCTGGCAAGTACGAGGGCAAGGGCACAGGCTACGACGACGGCAAGTGGCACGAGGGAAAGTATGAGGGCGGTGACACTGGCTACGATGATGGCAAGTGGACCCCCGACAAGTATCCCAGCGGCAAGGCCAAGCGTAACGACGATGGCTCTTGGCACCCCGGAAAGTACGAAGGAAAGGGAACGCCCTACGATGAGGCAAGTGGCACGAGGGCAAGTACGAAGGCGGTGACACTGGCCACGACGACGGAAAGTGGTATCCCGGAAAGTACCCCGGCGGAAAGGCCAAGCGCAACGACGACGGTTCCTGGGCCCCTGGCAAGTATGAGGGCAAGGTTCCAAACTGGAAAGTACGAAGGAAAGGGAACGCCCTACGATGACGGCAAGT